>CABFVX010001673.1:106516-134815 GCA_902151425.1 Timema shepardi | reverse complement strand
GGGGGGGGGGGTAGGGAGTAGAAGACGGGTGTGATATATTTTCGAATCGAAAATTGTAGGAAATGATAAAGGAAAAAGTTGGAACTTTCATTGGTCAAGTTGAGTTGACACCATGAAATATAGTCCACGTAATATAAAGGTGGGGTGAAAGAGGACGCGAGCTAATCCGTTGTTTTATTGTTTTTATGACAAAAAGGTTTTTTCCTAATATATTATTATTATTAGCACCGCGTCTTACTACCCGTTCAGGTTGTACGCACTTACGCTAATGTATAATTGGTAGGGTGATTGTGAGATGAAATGGAGGACCTACAGCTTAACGTGGGATACGAACCACGGTGGAGGCCTGGCATTCCCCACATTTTTCCTAATATAAAAGGGTACGTCAAAAGGGGGTTCTGTAACTTAATGGCAACTTTTTCTCTTAATTTAAAAAGTTTCGTCTTGTAATATCACTAATTTCATGTCAGATTTTCAACAGCTGTTGATATCACCATGTGAAGAAAATTAAACTAGATGTTGATAATGAGGCAATATTTTATTTATTTAAAAAAAAGTTGTGCTATAAAAGCTGCAAAAACACTGCCATTAACTCGCGTTCCCTAAGCTCCAATATTAATGAGTTATATCAGGATATGACTTAATAAAACTATTACCAGATTGCCATGAAATAAATGTAGTGCAGGGGGGAAAAACATTTTTTTTAAGTGTCCAAATAAACACAAGCTGTCGACAAATAGTTTGTCATATAAATATACTAAATTAGATTTATTAATTTTCTGAACTATCAGCTTTAGTACATTTAATGGTGATCCGATTATAACTTTACTAGTTTTGTGTACACCCAACCATATATTGGTACAGCATGTTTTTTCAATTTTAACGAGACATGAACCATTTTTCTCCTGAATCAGAAACCATTTTAAGGCATCTTTTCTTCATCAAGGTGAGCCTAAGGGGAGATGAATGAAATGGAATTCCAAACCCGTGAGCTGAAAGCCACAGAGAGATGTCACGCAAGGCAAACTCATATATATATATATATAAAGGCATTCATAAAACTCTGGCTTAAAAGTAGAATCACGTTTAAAAAAAAAAGGCGAGATTTCAAAAGGGTGAATAGAAGTAATAATAAAACCAGAGATCATAGTATTTAACATGTTCGTTTATTTTACAATTTTAAACTGCAATTTTACGTGAAAATAAAAATAAAATAGGCTCCATAAATTAAATCTAGAATCATTATTTGCCTGTTGTAAAATTAAGAATACAGAAAACTTCACTCCTATACCTTTACTGGTTCGTGCCTAGTTATGTTTCTAATTTCCTGGTTATCTTAGGTAGAATGGGCTTTTATTTGTACAATTCATTCTTGAATAGTAAGTGCACTTTGAGTTGTAAATAGCCCACTTCAGTGGTCGACTGGTCTAATAGAGGCGTGTCAAAACTGTTTGCACATAAAGGGCACTTTGAACAAAAGATGGCATTGCGAAAACTACATTTTTGGTTTTAAGAGATCATGAAACGGTGTCATTGAACAAAATCTTGGGTTAATTTTTTTTGACAATTACAATCACAATTTGAGGTCTCGAGAGAAAATAAAGATAATCAAGAAGCTCCCTCAATTTCAGAGGTTTCCAACCTTTTTTCAGCTGACGCCCCCCATTGGTAGATAATCAATTAAGATCATAAATCAAAAATAATTTATATGCTTTCAAATCATTTCTTTATTTTATCCTAAAATCAATCCAACATTGGAAGAATAATGGTTAAAAAAAGAGTGGAGATTATCATGATCATTGGCAATGTTTTGTTTTCATTAGTTTTTGAATATTGGGTTTGATATTTGACAAGAGTTCTCAGCAAATCGCTTTTCAGTTTTCACTACTAGTCAACAACGCTGTTTAGTTTTTATGAGAGTCATAGTTGAAGATTTGGTGGCTTTGCACGTGGTCGCAATGCAAGCTTGGAGCATCGTTTTTTAAACTACCCTACGAGACCTTTGGGCTCCATGAGGCAATTTTATAATATCTTTTTTCACGCTATGAATTAGCATTTGTAACTAGGATTGCCAATTTTGTCAAGTCCTAATAAAGGACATCTGCCAATGCTGTTGCTAGAACATGTGATATTTTACGTTTGTTATATACTTTTCTATTTGTAAAAGTAACTGTCGTTATTGAATGTAGTGTAAGAAATGCTATGAGTGCTCAAGAATACTTTTTTTTCCCTTTTACAAGGGCTCGGGTGACCTGGAGGTCGGTCTAGGGGGTAAGGTGTCAGACTTCTGTGCTGGGTGTCTGGGGTTCAATCCTCGGTCCCGGCACGGATTTATCTGATAGCCAAAAACATTCCTTCACCTCTGACAAGACGTGTATTAATCACAACTTGTGAATGTGGGGGATGCCGGGCCTCCCCCGTGGTTCGGATCCCACATTAATATGTAGGTCCTCCATTTCATCTCACAATCACCCTACCATTACACATTAGCGTAAGTGCGTATAAAGCGAATGGGTAGTAAGACGTGATGATAATAATAATAATAATAATAATAATACTAATACTAAACCTCCTTTGGTGTAAAAGATTTGAGAACTTTTGACAAAGGAGGAGGTTAGAGAGGAGAATTGGGGGGCTATTACGAGACTTGCGTGTTTGGAAATAAACACGTGCATGCACACGTTTGGTTGGTAACCGAATTTAATGGGCTTACACTTTTAGACAGGGTTGCTATTACTGCAAGAAATAATTATCTTAATTAGTTTTGAAAAGTGATTAAAATATCTTTAATTTTTTATGATTTTTAACGTTATTTTTAAATTCCCCCCCCCCTCCTTCGGATTTGTATTTATACCCCTCTAGGTGGGTGCCTCCTACCCCCTACAGATTGGAAATCGCTGCTTTACACAAATCAAAAAGACTATCCCTATATTTTGAACAATAAATTTGAAACCTTTTTATTATAAGCATTGGTGTTAATGACAGAATTTATTTTTTCGTGCCAATCTAGTTTTTAAATTATTATTTACAAGATCCAGCCTTTATTTGTTCGTTGATCAGGGTTAAAATTACAGTTGGGTGTACTAAGAGTGGCGTTACTAAGTTGTTTACCGATCTACCTCCACGAAAATGTGAGTACACTTTCTCTTAATCCAATCTTCCTAATACCTAACACATTAGTTAATCACAATGTATTTCAAAGAAAGTATAGGAATAATTACATTGTATTTGTAAAAAGGTACAGTAAAGGTGTAAAGAGAATCGATCGTTACCACCCAATCCCCCAGCCTAGGTTTCATTCTATCGGAACTCATCAGAAGGGAGTGTGAAACGCGCAACGCAACCTAGTAAAAGAGGGTGGAGGGGGGAAATAAGTAAATTAGTAAATAATTATGGGAATTTAGTTAATTTGAAAGTGTACTAATATGAGGTGAAAAAAAAAGAGGAGCTCTAAATATATTTTAAAAGTCTTTGCTTGAAACTTGTTTTATTGGCCAAATTTTCCCTTTCGTATCTTTGATGTGTTATCCCTACCATTAGAGGAACTTTAAGTATTTTTAAAGCTTGAAAGAAGTATTTGTCTCGTGATGTTTCACGCCTATTTGTCTGAAAACTGAACTATTTCTAGTCCTAAAATTATAGCTTGTGTGTATTTATAGCACCAATTATTATTTTAATTTACTTTTTCAGTCTCCAGAACAACATATATAACCTACGGGCAACATAAATCACTAGGTCTTCTGGATAAAGGGGAGGGATCCCTCTTTGTCCGGGGTGTTTTTGAGTACTTTTTTTCTATTTTCTTTCCCTTACCTAATATATTAGACATCAAGAGCTCTGGCGGTGAAAAGCTCACTTATTTCTATGGTGGTATCTTGAAAGCATCCGTAAAGTGCAAAGTCCAAAATGTCTGAGGGAATTGCGACCATCCATAGTCAATTGAGCTTTAGTTATACGTAGACCAATTGTTGTAAGGTCTCTTTCATATATAATGAAAGGTCTGAAAAAAATGCATCTCATTAAAAATGTTTAATTTCTTCTTTTTTTTTACTGATTTACAATTTGTATACATACGCCAAGTAATTCATGGAGTTTGTGTTGTAGAAACGTAATGTTTTTAATTTTTTGCACAATTTCATACCATCCATCCGGGCTATCATTTAATAAGTCTTGTAGCACACTTCGGTGGTCACATGGTCTAGGGCGTAATTCTAGCAATAGAATGGATTGCTGATGACGGGTAGCTCAAGTTTAAAATCTCGGTCAGATTTTTTTTGTTACTAAATGATGATCAACTCTTCCTCCACGCAAATATGGCTACATTTAATCTAAATTAAGCCTTCCTCATTCTTAAAACATTGAAGAAATTAGTATATGTTATGCCTGTAACCCGAACACGTAGTAAGACACGGTACAAAAATTAAGGAAAAGTACCGTAGGCTAAGAGAGAAGTAAGGTATAAATGAGGTTACATGTATCCACGATTGCGTGTAAGGAGGAGAGAAAACATTAAAAGGTAAAATCTCCCTGAATAAATTCAACCGCGTTCCAAGCTTTGACTTCCCCGTCGGCGTCAAACTATAATGAATAGCTTGACGTTCAGTTCGCCCGGCCACCATTGTTTTGTTTTTCTTGTAATGTCACGTTTTAAAATTAAAATAAAATCAGTGGTCAGTGCTTGGCCTGTTTCCTTGTAAAATAGGAGGGGGAGAAACTCCTAACTTTTGGACTTGGATATGTCTCAACACTTAGACTACCAAGATACCTCTGAGTTTGTTTTTATATTAAAAATAATAATATATAAATGCCAGTATAGTAAGCTCTTAGCAATAACTTAAAACAACAAATGAAAGGCGAAAGCACTAACCCTCTTTGCCAAGGAAGGCTCTTTACTAAAATACACATGACCTCTTCCTACGCCCATCAGTCAAGTCGCCAGGGGTGTCGCGTGTAGGTCGTCAATTAACAACGCGAGTACAAAGAGCTTTTTTTTTAGTTTTATTTCTTGAAGTGAAGTAATAACTTTTGTCTTAAGGCGAGGAGACATAAATTTCTTGATACAGAGGCGCGTCTCCATAACCCCACCACCCCCGTCCCCTCCCCCAACCCTTTCTTTTTCTCCATCCAACATCTTCCAAAGCGGCTGACAGCGGAAAGCTATAGAGTCCAAAAAGTCTTCGTGTGTGGGCGAACGCTTGAAAACTGTAACTAATTAAGGTTAATTTGATGGTTAATTCTTAATTTATGGAATATATTATCTTTTACGTGCTTATAATTAAATGTTGTTACAATAAAGTTTTTATTTTATTTTTTATGTTAGAAATGCCAGCGTTAGGTTTTCATCTGAAGGAGAAAATATGGTGGGTTAAATTTAGAGATTTTTACGTGTGTCACTACCCATCTTGCCTGTACATATTTTTATTCAGCACCGCGTTTTGCTACTCGAATTTGTATTAATCATGCTGTCGTGTTAGGGATGAGCATGGTTGAATTTAAAGGAGGTGTACACGCATTTTCGTGGGGAGATGGATATATATATATATATCCATCCATATATATATATATCCATATATATATATATATCCATCCATATCCATCTCCCCACGGAAAAAATTATATATATATATATATATATGATAGATGATGGATATATATAGATAGATATAGATGTGACCTGGTGGTCTAGGGGTAGGGTGTTGGACTTTTGTGCTGGGGTCCGGGGTTCAATCCTCGGTCCCGGCACAGATTCATCTGATTGACAAACCCTTCCTTCACCTCTGACAAGACGTTTATTAACCACAACTAGTGAATGTGTGGAATACCAGGCCTCCACCGTGGTTCGGATTCCATAATAAACTGTATGTCCTCCATTTCATCTCACAACCACCCTACACATTACACATTAGCGTAAGTGCGTATAATCCGAACGGGTAGTAAAACGCGTTGCTAATAATAATAATAATAATAATAATAATGATAGATATTAGAAAATCGTTGAGGGAAAATCACCTTCAGTACAACCGACCGTGATTTGAACCCCGATGAGTTCGTTATGGGAAATTCAGTCTATTGCGAGAGTGATGCCTTAGAGCAGTGGTATCCGACCCACGATATGCAAGGACATCTTCGGTGGTACGTAAAATAAAAAAATAAAATCATATATATGTAAATGTTTGAACAAACTGTATTTATTTTACTGCCACGTCTAGCACAGGGGTAGTTTGCAGTCTTATTGAAGGAGTGAGAAAGTGATACAAATATGAATGGGGTTTAATATCTTAAGTCATCGGCTATACCAGCCATATATTGATTCCATTGACCATGAAAACATAAATGTAGGTTCAATCGGGTTGTATTAAGTTTAACATTTGGATTTTTTTTTAATATTTTAAATTGAACTAAGGTTGTAACTCCTCTATTCCATATTTTTTAAATAAATTTAATATTGGACACTTTGACCACTCATACATAGTCAAGTTTAAAATAAACGCAAGTAAAAGAGAGGTTGTTAATATTCAATTTAAGCTAAGAATGAAATGTATCGGCATCACTTTTAAGAATGAATTAACAAATTAAATTATCCAGTTATAAACTCAACCATCCATTTATATTTAAATGTCAACAACACTAGCACTCATTTAGCTATTATTAATAGGTATTATACTTCATACATATTATCATATAGTATATAATATATTTATTGTATTATATATCATATAGTATATAATATATTATATATATTTTATAATATAATATATTATATACTATAGTATATAATATATTTATTGGCTTTGTCCCTTTTAGTCAAGTGTAAATTAAAGCTATTTTCTAAATATAAATTTCTAGAATATTTAAGGGAATTAAATTGGGGGGAAAAAGAATAAATTTCAGTGACCGAATGGTCTAAGGCGTCACTCTCAAAATAGACTGGACTGCCGATGGTGGGGAGATCGGGACTCACCCCAATCGGGTAGTTTCTCCTACATGGTTTTTCACTCTACCCCCATGCCGATTCGGGTTCATTTATTCTAAATGCAAAATAATCCCACTCCAAACACATTAACTTAAGTAGTTCATATACATATAAACTGAACAGGTAACAAAACGTGATGCTAAGTAAATTTAAAAAACATTTGGTCATCATTTGGTGTTTTTTTTTTAAATTTAACACCACGTATTACTACCTGTTTGGGTTATACGCTTAAGTACTAATTACGCTAATGGATTAGGAATTGGGATGGTTAAATACAGAGAAAGTTAACCTGCAATTCCATTAAGGGAGATTGGAAAACCATTTTGGAAAAACCACCCCCAGTTCATCCGACCAATATTCGAACCTTGATCTCCCCGTCCTCAGTAGTCTAGCGCAACACGTCGAGCGCGTTAGCTAACTACGCCACCGAGGCGGGTATTTTAAGAAATGTTCACTTCCTTTGCAACTTGTGAAAATACCACACTCTTCTCCGTTTGTTGCTTCAGAGGAGACCTGGTGGTCTAGGGGTAAGGTGTCAGACCTCTATGCTGGCGGCCGGGGTTCAATCCTCGGTCCCGGCACAGATTTATCTGATTACCAAACCCTTCCTTCACCTCTGACAAGACATCTTGTGAATGTGGGGAATGCCAGGCCTCCACCGTGGTTTGGATTCCACGTTAAACTGTAGGTCCTCCATTTCATCTCACAATCACCCTACCATTACACATTAGCGTAAGTGCGTATAACCAGAACGGGTAGTAAGACGCGGTGCTAATAATAATAATAATAATAATAATTCTCCGTTTGTTGGTTGAGTAAGCCAAACTTTGAGCTTACGATGCTAAGGGCCAGTTTCATAATCAGATTGATTACGCCTCAAGTGCGGCGCTACATTAAATACAAAGACGACCCCTACTCAAATCAGAATGGAATGGGCCGTTCTCGCATAGGAAACTGGCCCATTCCATTCTGGTTTAGGTAGGTGTCGTCTTTGTATTTAGTGTAGCGCCACACTTGAGGCGTACTCCATTTGACAATGAAACTGGTCCTAAGAGATCCAGGTTCAATTCCCGACACGGGAAGGATTTTCCTATTCTCGAACACTGTTTTTCTCGCACGATAACGGAAAACAATGCCTGGAAGGTTTGTTTTCGCCCCACGGCACAGATGTTTGTTATAGAAGGAAGATAACTAGATATAACTGAGGTGAGTTTACAAGTTGACATCATCTACTAGTAATGGTCCCATTTGATCGACTCATAGTGAGGTACCTACACTAACTACAAACTAAAATATATTGTTTATTGTGTAAGACTTTTGGTTGATGCGGGAGTTTGCAGGTAGTTTTTCAGAGAGTTACATGCTTTGAGGTTTATGTGTAAACCAGTCTGTAGCTTGCATTCCATTATTGTGATGGCTGTACTTCACTTTTGTAGTTTGAGGCAGCTTTCAAATAACATCCATTAATTAATTAGAAATAGCTGTACGTCCTGGGTTATTTAATTTAATAAAATGTACCATTTTCTAATTAAAGTATTGACACGTATATACTTTTTTTTAGCACTGCTTCTTACAATCCATTCGGATTATACGCTCATAAAATTGTTTATCTGTCTTCATTTTAATCAAATGGTAGTCTCACAAGAGATTCCTAAGATTAATATAGTTTTGAAAAAAAACAACTATATTAGTTTATCGGTAAAGAGTTGCAGATAAATTATTATATCTGGGGGTACGTGAACAAAATAGGTTGAATACCACTCCCTTTGATCATGTGGTCACCAGAGCGGACCATTCGAATTTAACTACACTAATGAGGAAGGTATAGTTGAGAGGGAATCTACCCAAATTTACGTGGAGGAAAGATAATAAACCATTTGGAAAATCATTTTCTCCTAGTAAATCCAGCCGCGATTTAAATTTTGGCTTCTCATTAGCGACAAAACCAGGCTATATGAGCCTGTACGTTTATTCAGCGTGACCACCGATGGGAGTGGGAATTAAGTTGATCCCTGTGTTAATGATCAATATCATTACATCTGGTTATTTTAGCGAGTCTACACTTTTAAAATCGATTTTAACCTAAGCCGCATTTGTGCTTCTTAATATTTATTGTTTTCGTTAATTTCTTATATATATATATATATATCAGCTACACAAGATATATAGATATATATATATATCAGCTACACAAGATATATATATATATATATCAGCTACACAATATATATATATATATATATATATNTACACAATAGATATATATATATATATATATATATATATATATAAATCTTGTGTGGCTTATTTTAAAGTGAAAAGAAGTATATTTTTAAAAGTAATATTGTCATTCTTATTTATATGTCCCACTTATTATTTTAATGAATACGATTTATTATATTCCACAAGCTAATTTTCTTGTATTTTTTAAAAAATAAATACTATTATTCTGTTTTACATTTCTATTACATTATTACTCTACTGTTTTTCTTTCCGGATTTCCAGTGGCAGCTCATATCTAAAATTAGTGGGGGTGCTACTAACACGGGAAGCAAAACAGTGCATTTTTTACTCCAGAGCCGCAAATATAACTTTTCTGTTGGTACAATTCAGAATTAAAGCTACTAATATATATATATATATATATATATTTATTTATTTATTTATGTATTTATTTATTTATTTATATATACATACATATATATTTGCTTTTGCCTGGCTGAGATATTAGAATAGCAGGTGTTGAACGACCTCTTTTCTTAACTGTAACTTTCTCATTGAGAGATAGCTGTGAAAACTTAAGCTGTTGAAGTTCACTTACAGTCACAGAAGTTATTTATTGAGGATGCAAGGCCATGGTTAAAGTTTTCTGTTAAATAAAATAACCGAAAAAAATAAAGCAAATAGAATAGCTGGAAGCAGAATAATAATCTAATTCTGCACTCTTCTACACTTTATCACATTCAAGAATATGATACACAGTTTTTAAGTACAACACTACGCTGAGTAAAAAAAAACTTCCTTCCACCATCACGCCAGAGCCGGCACTGCGAGAGCAACAGTGCTCTCTCTACCTGGCAGTCCCACCTTCCTCCCCACCCCACTCCTATGTGCGCATGCGTACCAGTCAAACACCACGTCACTGACACTGTGAAGCGCATAGTTCCATACAAAGATTTTTTGTATATTTTTCATAATACTGGAGGATGGCTACTGAAGTACTGACATTAAGCTTAAGGAATATATATTGTACTACAAAAATAAATAAAGAATTAAAGAAAAAAATACTCATTATATTAAATGTTATGGATAATATCAAGTGGAAATAGGGGGTGCTGCAGTTCCGCAGTGCCTATACACGAACCGCCACTACTGATTTCTCTATTTACTATTCTCTTCTTCCTGAAATGAGTGGTATTTCGTCCTGATGCTAGTTTTGTAGCTAGTGTAAATATTTAGCTATTCCCCCGTTTAGCAGTCCTTTATACCTCTTGGTTTCTCCTATTTTCCTGGTAGACTAATAGAAGCGCTGTAGGGAGCAGTTAACACCTGTCTTTTAAGATGTCAAGAGCTCAGCTGGAAACTTTTATACTGAAAGACTCCCTACTACCAAACGTCCACTTTTAGTTTCTCTCTTGGTATTTTCCTTAAAAAAAATATTGTATTGAAGTATATGAAGGGTTAAGTTAATCTAAATATGAGAAATACCTCTTTTAGAAATAATTTAAAGTGCATTAGAAAGGTTTCACGATTGTCTAATAGATGGCAGCACCAACTCAAATTGGGTTAAAATTGGACCACCTCTTTTCACCCTGTGGTCTTCATATTAAAGAGTGCTAACGACCTTGCCTGCCTCTTACGTAACTGCAGGTCAAGATAGGATTTTACATGTTAATGTATTTTCAAAAATATAACATTGAAACAACAAAAAATGTATAGTCCTAATTCTAGAAATAGTCTTCTTATATCGTCACAAACTTTTTTTTATCTTGAAGTGTTTATTTTTTTAATTTTTTACAGCTCAAGTTATTTTGTTGTATTCACGAAGACTGCCATTAGGAAACTTCTTGATAGGATGTAGATTAAAAACGTTTCGGTGGATGCATATGTCTATCTATAAAAAGTAACAAGAAAAAGTTTATTTTGAAACGCATACCATTTGATTTTACGGCACTAATAATATTATAAATAAAGCTTTTTTTTGTATAAAACATATTTAGATCACATATAGACCTATCAATAAAAAATATTTTGTCAGAGGAAGCTACCCTTTGATATGAACTGACTTTCCATTAAAAGGAATCTCAAAGTGAATCCCAAGTCAGGTGATTTCACACCCTCCCTCCAAGTAAATTTCTTTTAAATTCCATCTTT
The DNA here is from genome assembly GCA_902151425.1 of Timema shepardi. Taxonomy (NCBI): domain Eukaryota; kingdom Metazoa; phylum Arthropoda; class Insecta; order Phasmatodea; family Timematidae; genus Timema; species Timema shepardi. Next base: position 123,468 of record CABFVX010001673.1, on the reverse strand, counting down.
TTAGATGCCGGTATACATGAACTTGATTAAGTGGATGCTAAGTGAACACTAACTTGGGTTTGCTTGCATCATCATAGGAAAGGTGGAGTGATAGTGTGCTTGGGGTCACACTATCGGGCCACTATGCCTTCACTAACTTTTTTTTTATACAATCCTAGGTGTCATGTCTATAATAGATATATAAAGTAGGTTCAAAAAGTGCACGTTAATTAACTCATTTAATAAAAAGATAGTCTAAAGTATATCCACCCTCATTCGCCTCGACAGAGAGTGTAAAAATTGTCCTTAGTATACTAAAGTCTAAATTGAATTGATTCTCAGCCTCTCTAGTCAAAATGTTAGGAAGTCAAACCACTACAGCGAGTAATATTCAAAAAAACGAAACTCCTACTGTGTGAAATTTATTCTAGGCGGGGGTATTCTACACTGAAACTTGTTCTTGATCCAACTGGATGGAAGTCTTTGAGAAATAAACAGTTGTCGAGTGATTTAAACAAAACTAGAGGGAAAAAAAAGTAACAAAAAAAAGGGTTCAACTACCACAAGTTAAGAAAAGTATGTGGCTCCATGTGGCGTCTGTAAGACGATTACTTTCATTACCAACAAGCTCACACAGTGTGGCATGAGGGTGGGGGAAAAAAAAAGTTGGTTTGGTAAAAGGGATTTTTTTTTCTTTCACGTCTATTTACCAAGTTGTCACAAGTGTTGCATATTGTTTTCAACAAAATACTCTTGGTTACTTGGGTGAGTGGTTTTCTTGACTATAAACCGCTGTAGTTTTATTTTATATTCATATAAAAGTTTTTGATTATTAAAATAAAACTTATTTTTTTCTTGTCATCACGTAACTGGAATATAAAATAGTATTTTGAAGGTAATTAATGATAAATAATTAATACTTAGCAACACTTCTTACTAACCATTCGGATTATACGTTTAAGTACTAATTACACTAATGGGTTAGGAATGCGGAAGGTTGAATATAGAGGAATTGAATCCGCTTTTGTTTAGAAGGAGTGGAAAATCATTTAGGGGAAAACCACCCCCAGTTCACACAAGCGAGATTTGAACCTAGATCTTCCCGTCCTCTGCAGTCTAACTCAACAATAAACTAGCGCGTTAGACAACTACGACACCGAGGCGGGTATTTTGAAAGTAGACTCGAGCTAAATATCTATGTGATAGCAAGAAAACCCTTAACTTTTAATTTTAATTATTTGTGAACTCAAGAAGATTTTAATATATGGAACATAGAGATTTGAAGACAATCCTTAAGCATCAGTTTAAAAATGAAAGCGTCAAAATTCCCGTACGGCCTCTAAACTTTACAATATAGTTTTTTGTTTTGTATTTTATTACCTGTTAAGGAGCGTGGTAAAATCAACATCAGTAACTTCCACCTGGTCGGGATTTGAACCACGACCTCTCGTAGCTGACAAACCAAAACATACGGGGTTGATAACATATTCCTTGTGCCTACCGGATGCGATACTATTAGTATAGTTGGAGGTTTTAACGCGAGAGGGTCTACTAGCACCTGGGACCTCGCCAAACTCTGAACTGCTCGTACTATACCTGTTTTTTCGCCTCGTGATGACTGCTTTCATCTAAAATCTCAACCAGGATTCAAACCAAACGCTTAAATATGAGGTTGGTCAAATCCAACCTCTTAAATGTCTTTAGGTGGTGTTGGCAGTGGGCGCGAGATAAGTCCAAGATTTTGCATTTTTTATTTCAAACGCTTTTTTTTTTGCCAAAATAAATACAATATTACTCCAGTAAAAACATAGTTTAATTTTCTGCACATGATTATGTCACCAGTTCTGGAACTTCTTTAATTCATAAGTATAGTAACATTGGATGAGAATTTGTTTTAAATTAAGATAACAAGTTCTCATCAAATTCCAGGATATCCTTGACAGAAATTGAATAATTTGGAAGTTATTCATATGTTCCTGGTGGAGCAATATTTTATTTATTTAGTAAAATAAAAATTATATAAAAAATTCAAAATTACTACCCTTAACAACCCTTCGACCTCACCTTAAAAACTCTCATCCATGGTCAACCCCTGATTTACTAACACGCTTAGGCTGGGATTCACAAAAATAAAATATCTCGCCTCGCTCATGATAGTATAGGCAACCCATCGTATACTTAAGCCTTGCGAGTGGACTCAGCAATCAATAATAAAACACTACTATGCTGCTTCATACCTTTAAAGGGTTTCTTTCAAATGATTATTTAATATAAAGTGAGTATAGTATTTAAAATGAAAAGCACTTTGAAACATAAAAACCTACAATTATTAAGTCTTTTATAAGTTAAAGATTGTATTTTTTTGTAAAGCAGTTTCTAAGGGAATGTCTTATGTTTACATATTTTTTTCCAATCATCACTAGTGAGGATGTGGAAAAAGTTGTCATCATCTTGTCTAGTTTTATGGTAATGGGGAAGTCAAGACTTTCAATTACGGATGGGTGTATTAAGGTATTAAAAAAAACTGTTATCCACTTTCTCTCGCCACAAAAACAAAGGTACATTTTCTATAAATTCTACTTTCCTCATGCTTTGATGATTATATTAAAATTGGGGATACATATGACGGATAGTAAATAAGGCATTGATTACGGAAAATACTAAGCACTGGTTATAATACAAAATTCGTATGAAAGGTCTGATAAAATATTTTCCCTTTTAGGGATATAATTTACTTTATGTTTGGAAAAAATTCTTTGAAAAATTCCGTAGTGTTACGTACTTAGGGCGTATTAGACAGAAATTGACACACATTCAATGGATGCATGGTTTAGGGCGTTACTCTTACATTAAACTGCAAATGATGGAGAGATCCAAGTTTTTAGTCTTGCTCTGGTGTACTGAGGTTTTTTCCAAAATGGTTTTCCATTCTGCCTCCACGCAAATTCGGGTACTTTCTATATAAATACAACCTTCCTTAGTCTTATAACCATTAGTCTAATTAGAACATAAGCATATAGCCGTAATGGTTAGAAGTACGCGATTCTAAAAAAAAACTAGTAACTGTAAGAACATGGAGGGAGTGAGGTCTACTGTTCACAAAACGACTAGTAAGCCTGTAGTAACGATAAGAACATGGAGGGAGCGAGGTCTACTGTTCACATAACTACTACTAGGACTGTAGTAACGATAATAACATGGAGAGAGTGAGGTCTAATGTTACCATGAATACTAGTAGCATCAGTTATTTTGATTTGAAGGAGATGATTTTCTTGTTTGTGATTTAAAAACCCTAAAAAAAAAGTAGTAATAAAATTACTACAATGTTTCTCCAAGTCTGAGGTTACTTCATGATGTGTCGACGGTGAAATATGGCCGTTAAATTGGCAAACTATTGGACGGTAACCAGACTCTTTACAACGTGAACTGTTTGATAAAATCCTTATACTGACTACATATTGCAACCCATCTGCTGTGGACATTTCTCGGGTCCTTGATTCACTATCTTCATCTCTTGGCTCGATGAACCATTCTTATTCATTCATCGAACATTCGAATACTGCTAGTGTGCCACACGATTTCCTTTCTTGTTCAATACATATGTGGGTCGTGTTTTTCCCCTTCATATATGTAATTACCTATATATTTTTAGACCCCCTCTGTGTTATTGTGATCCTATATCTCCAAAGGTCCCAGGTACAATTCCAGGTGCTTCCAAAAATTTTCTGTGAAGCAGAGAGTCTGGAACGGGATTAAACTCGGCCTTGTGAGGACAAATGTAGAGGTACTAGAGTAGCCCCATGACTTCTTTGGTGCTGACTGACAGCTTTGAAAAGCTACCAGACCAAATTATGTATCCCTACGCCGAACCACATGATCAATAAAAACATGTGTTTAGCAGCTGTCACTTTTGACAGTCAACATTTAGGTATATACCTAAATGTTGACTGTCAGAAGTCAGCTGTGAGCTGTCAGTCAGCACCAAAGAAGCCATGGGGCTACTGTAGAATGGAAAAGTAGCGGCTCCGGGCTGGAAAATTAATAAATGGTCTTAGGGTTGGCTTGTTGTGCTGACCACATGACAGCTCATATCGCAAATGTTGGCGCTATCGTCGCTTACAACGGTGGCCGCTTGGTTGGTATAGTTTGCTTGCGGGTTCACACCATTGACTTTTTTTAGTGTGTTATAGTTATCTACGTAATATATACAAATATCTTACTTCTTTGAATATGTAAGTATCCTTATAGTCTAATATAATTTGTAGACCTATTGTGGATAAAAGGAAAGAGGAAAGCTGGTTACTAGTTCTCAGATATCTTGAAATTCTCGATTGTGAGTTTATAAAAAAATACTGTTTTTTTCCAGAGGAAGACAAAAGTTATAGCCCTTCTTTATCAAGCATAATCTCGGCTCCACAAATATGCTTAAGAAATTAGTTAGTGTTACATTTTTCTTATTTTTTTAAAATTAATATAACTCAAAATAGAGGTTGCGAAGTAAAAAGAGCCCTGTTAGGAATTTTTCTAATTTATTTCGGTATGCACTATATGCATTTGAAATAAAGAATAGTATAACTAAACATTACGCCAGAGCTGAATGTCTGCTAGCGGTTTTTTGGCTGCAGCATAATAATTGGTGAAACAATTAAATGTGTCGAGGTATAACTGTCGTTTTGACTTCAAAACCTAAACAAATAACGTGGAGTTTAAAGTTTGTGGTAAAAGTCCAGGACTCATCTAAAGTAAATATTATGTTCCCATCCATGACCTAGGGCAGAACTAGTTATGACAAATTCAAAACAAACACATTTAAATGAATATTTGTAAAGAAAGCTTTCACGTCTAAGCTTGAAGTAACTTAAATACAATATGGTAAGAACTGCGATTTTATAATATTATTATTATTAGCACCGCGTCTTACTACCCGTTCGGGTTATACGCACTTACGCTAATGTGTAATGGTAGGGTGATTGTGAGATGAAATGAAGGACCTACAGTTTAACGTGGAATCCGAACCACGGTGGAGGCCTGGCATTCCTCACATTCACAAGATTTCTTGTCAGAGGTGAAGGAAGGGTTTTGTAAACAGATAAATCTTTGCCGGGACCGAGGATTGAACCCCGGCCGACAGCACAGAAGTCTGACACCTTCCCCCTAGACCGCCAGGTCACCAAGTCTCGTTTAATCTGATTTTCTGATGACGTGGAAGTCTCTGGTCACAAACCCATATGAATGCACTGAGGATGGTTTTATTACTTTTTCTTGATGCAAATAGGGGTGCATTTCCTTTAAACGTTTTAGATAATTATTCATGATATTTAACGTGCACTTGAACCAACTAATTATTATGTAAACACATGACTTAGTTCCTCAAGGTGGGACTGTAGGGAACGTGAGAAAAGGCCAGTGTTTTTGCATATTTTTTTAATAACAATACTTTTTTTTAGTCAAAATATATAAAGTAATTCTCTAGAAGAAACATAGTTTAATTTTCTTCGCGTAGTGATATCAACATATGTTGATATATCATGAGCATAGCGACATTAGATGAGAAACGTTTTGAATGAAGAAGAAAAGTGATTGTTAAATTCCAGGACACTCTCGACAGATATTCAACAACTGTTGATAATCACCGTGTGAAGAAAATTAAATTTATCTTTCTACAGGAGAGATGGCTTATTTTTTTTTTAAAAAAAGCTTTGATATAAAAACTGCAAAATCACTGCCCTTTTCTTTCGTTTTCTATACTCCCGCCTTAAATTTAGAACGGACACACTTCAGCCTTTCAGCCATCAATTCATCACTCTGAGAGGAGGAACCAACATTTCTCCAATTTGTTTTTCCGACCGTTTCAGGAATCAAATCCATAAACATAAGATTAGTAGACATACATGTTGCTGGCTGAACGAAGGTGTATAATCTGTAACTTCCTAAATTCCTACCCCAACATTGTAAATATATTGATAACAACGGATCGGTGGTAGAACGCAACACACCTGTACACCCAATATAATTTCTAGGGGAGCTGCAGGTCTATTGGAGAAAGGCTTTCTTTATCTTCGCTCGCTCTCAGCTAGTTCTTGTCTTATCTCCTCGCTTTCAGTTATGTCTAAAGGTGGTGTGCTGGAGTAATAAGGAGCTACAGGCAACCTCGACTAACCAGCGTTGCGAAAATGGTCTCATATTTGAGAAGAGATCGACCACACGAGAACGATAAAATGACAAAGATTATTCCCCAATACCATGCGGTTTTCTCTGCGATGATATCCGGCGTAGTTAAACCTTCAATAAATGATTATTTTAATGGTATTTAATGCTGTACTTGTTTACTTAAATATATCCTGTATGAATCAATGGCAGTTTAGGAGGTATTCGAAAGAGTTGTTTAGGGCCTGGCGGTTTAACGACTTTCGTAGACTCGTAGTAAATTAAGAAGATTTACGTCTTTTTTGTGGCATGCAGAGGCAACGAGCTTGAAGAGTCATTCACTGTTTCTCTATGAATAAAAATAATCACACACACACTCACATACCATAGTCTTAACTTTAGGCCACAATACTCCCCCCTCACACAACCGGAGAGGATTCTAGACGCATGGATTTTTAGAACACATGTTTTTGTTTACAGGAAATGTAACACATTTTTGTTATTTTCCCAGCCATTAAGTTTTCAGTTTAAGGTTGGAGCTTAGGGGACACAAGTTAAGGGCCATGTTTTTGCACTTTCTTTATATTAAATATTTCTTAGGTCAAAATAAATCAAATAATAAGTCAAGTAGAAAAATAGTTAAATCTTCTTCAGATGGTGACCTCAATAGTTCTTAAATATGTGTCAATGGTGTCATAGAATTTAATGACAATTTTTTTCTCAGCATTTAAAAAGTTTTTCATCTAATATTGCTATTATTATGACAGATATTCAAGAACTGTTGATGTCACTATGTGGATAAAGTTAAACTTTATGTTTTTGATGGAGAAATATTTTATTTATTTTGACCAAAAAATGTTTTTGTATAGAAACTATAAAAAAAACCTTTCCCTTTTCTTGCGTTCTTTAAACTCCCACTTTAATTGGATATTTTGGCTATATTTCCATTCAGTGGAGGCTTACAGATAAGTCTCGAATTAAGTTTTGAATATTAAAAAATAACTATTTTAATTTATTTTAGCATAGATTATTTTAGTATTTTTGATGCCTAATTTAGTTTTTTGAAAATTTTACTTTGTCACCGTTTACTAAAAGCTCTTTGTTTTAATAATGTTTGTGCACTAGGGGTAGTTTTCCATTTCTATCTCCACGCTGATGCGAGTGAATTTCATTAAGTCTACCCTCCTCACTCCTAACACTTAGACAAAGTAATTATTAATTATTTATTTTAAAGTAGCTAACCGTATGTATATACTAATGGTGTAAGGAGAATAAAAGTAGAATTTAGAAAAAATGTATTCGCATATACGTGTGGGTTGAGGGGAATACCATTGTTTATGGGTGACCTGGCGGTCTAGGGGTAAGGTGTCAGACTTCTGTGCTGGCGGCCGGGGTTCAATCTTCGGTCCGATCACAGATTTATCTGATTACCAAACCCTTCCTTCACCTCTGACAAGACATCTTGTGAATGTGGGTGAATGCCAGGCCTCCACCGTGGTTCGGATCCCACGTTAAACTGTAGGTCCTCCATTTCATCTCACAATCAGCCTACCATTACACATAAGCGTAAGTGCGTACAACCCGAATGGGTAGTAAGACGTGGTGCTGATAATAATAATAACAACCATTGTTTATATTATTAAAAAATCCCAACATACCTGACTGAGTTTTGATCTCCAACCTCCCCGTCGTCAGTAAACCAGACCAGATGAGATGTGAAGTCTTGAGGTGTTTTTTTTTACCTCATCTTACTACTCGTTCTGGTTATACACATATGAATTGCTTACGCTAATATGTCAAGGATGAAGATTTGAGTTTATGGAAATTGTACCTGGAACCTAAACAGAAGGAGAGTGGAAAACCATTTAGGAAAAACCACCCTCAGTTCACCCAACCAGAGTTCTAACCTCAACCTCCCCATCATCGAGAAAGTCCAGTATACCTACTAGACCAATGGTCAATAAACCTACGACCCACGTGATGTATCCAGGCCCCTCGTCTGATTTTATTTGGCCCACAAAACATTTTAGCAAAAACAAACACTTGGCTCATAAAACTAGGCTAGTAACTATTTGAGAAATAAAAAGGAGAAAAAATTGTTCCGATACATTTTTTTCAAACCAGCCCACCCAAAATTCAGTTTGAAACCATACGATACGGCCCACACTAGCAAAAAGGTAGCAGACCCTTGCCTTAGATCATTCGACCAGGCCACCGAAGTGGCTGACTCTTTAATTTAGGTCAAGGGTCTTCAACTTGCGGCCGACCGTAACATTTTTTGCGGTCCACCGGCTCATAAAAAAAGATTTAAAAATGCAGAGAAAAAAATTACAAATACATATTTATATTTTACTTAGTAAAATAATAAAATTAATATGTTATTCTACAAACTACTTTTGCTTTATACGCGAAGGAAAATATTACTTTTAAATACAAATTCACCTTGAACCGGCAAATGAATACTTTAGCAGACAAGGGAGAGAGTATTATTTCGGGAGGGTTCGAGCCTTGTCGGGAGTGTTCGAGCCTTGTCAGGAGTGTTCGAGCCTTGTCGGGAGTGTTTGAGCTTTTTCGGGAGTGCTCTAGCCTTGTCGGAAGTGTTCAAGCCTTGTCGGGAGTGTTCGAACCTTGTCGTGAGTGTTCGAGCTTTGTCGGGAATGTTCGAACCTTGTCACTTTCGCTCATCGCCGCTGAGACACTTGGGACGCACAAAAGAAAACAATATATTAAGTGTTCAATCCTAATATTGTCGGTACAGTATTGAGATCTAAAAAGAGACAGAAATTTTGGCCCTTGGACATTAAAAGGTTGAAGTCCCCTGATTTAGGCACTCACCACGGTGTTTTGCTTTTGCCTGGAAAAAACTTTCCCATTTATAATCCCAGGGTGGCTACAAAACATATTTTACAAAATTCCCAGACATTTCCCAGCAACATTTTTCAATTTATCCTGACTCCTTTTTTTCAAGTTTTAGCTGTGGATGATGACTTTTGTTTTATTTGTTATTGATCACATATTAAAAATAAGTTTATATCTACTAGACATAAACGGTTTTATCAGTTATTTAAAAAAATAAAATATTATTTTACTTGGGTATTATTGACTTTTGTTTTAGTGTTTAGTTGCGAAACTAATAGGATATTTTAGACATATTTTTTAATTCCCTGACTTTTCCAGGTTTTCCCTGTCTGTAGCCACCATGAATCCCCCCCCCTCCACGCCCACATTCAAAATATTGTAGAAATGAGTATAAACGAACAGCAGGTGTGTGCTATCCTTCATCTCCTGCCTACCCATGTTATTCGTATTTGTGATCTCCTGTCGGCGACAAGATGGGTCTAGCTGTAGGTCTTGGCACGTCCTTGATGACACTGATTGACCCTAGCGAGGGTAAACTGTCACTTGGCTTGCGGTTGTAACCTCTCGACATTGCACGTCTCACAGGTCATTCGTGTTGCTTCCATTACCCCCTCCTTCTCCGTGGGATTTAGGGCAGGGGGTGATCGCGCTGGGTGCCACGGTCAGCTTGACGTACGAAGAAATGGAAGCGTTTCCAAATGTTTGATATGGATACCGCTTTTAATAAGATATCAGCAATTTTACAATCGTACGAGATTATATTAGAATACTACACTACAGTCATTTTCAAAATAAATAACCTTATCATCCACTTCGGTGGCCACGTGGCTAAAGCGCTACTCTCGTGTTGGATTAGACTGCCTAAGACGGGAAGATCAGGGTTCTATCTCAGTCGGGTGTACTGAGGGAGGTTTTCTAAACGTTGTCCACTCTCCCTTCAAACAAATGCAGGTGCGTTTCCTCTAAATTTAGCCTTTCTAATCCCTTACCAATTTGTGTAATTAATACATATGCGTAGAACCTGAACGGGTAGTAAGATGCGGTGCTAAAATAAACATAATACAAATAAGAATCTTATCTGCAGATAAAAAAGCTTTCAGCTCTACTTACATATAAGTTTATTCACAAATCAGGTTATGTGATCGTTAGCTGTCACTTTTAATAGGTATCATCAATAGCTATGAAATAATATTATTAATCGAGAAAATTTTTATCATTGCTTACAACAACAACAATAACATATGTGTAGGCTATTATCTGAAAGGCTTTTCCTATGAAAATTGGACTGTATTTCTGGTCAATATAGGATCACTTGAAACTAAAGAGTTGGAAGTCTTGAGACAGTCCGTATCAAAACTTTCCAGCAAAATAATTCTGTCCCCTCCCCCTTCCCTTACTTCCCCTACTTCCCTTAAAGACCTGATCAAGGTCTAGCTAGAGAAGTCAAAAATAAGGTTTTTTTCCACGCGAGATCGCCACTACATTGGAGGTTCCTTATATCGAGTGTTCATTTGGTCGAGCTTTGGTGGGCGGGGGCCTTCAACTATATCGAGGGTGGTTTAGGTCGAGTATTCTTCTAATGGACCCTCGATATATATAACCCTCGATATTAACTTTTTAAGGAAAGTCTTTACATCTAGGATTTGCCCAAAAAATTTCAAGATTTCTAAGATAGGAAAAGGTTACATTATAGCAAACCTCTATTATTATTTGACACAGATTTCTGGATTTCACCAAACATATTCTATATTTTATGTTTATAATAAAAATATCTAGTTCGATGAATTATCAAATCAACGTTTACAAATGTTCAATGGCCAATCTGCACTCTAGGAATAGACCATTAGGAAGACTTAGACGCAGATAGGAGGATAACATTAGAATGGGTCTGAAAGAGAGAAGGTGTAATGAGGTGGACTGGATATAACTAGCTAGAAATGCGGATATGGTGCAATGAGAGTGATTAGAGAGAACTAGCACAAGATAGGGATAGGTATAGTACTATTTCATTGCGTCAAAGGATCTTAGAGTTCCTGGTGTCCTAGAATAAGAAATACATTCTAAAAGTGTAAGTTTTTTTTTTTTTTAATTTTCAGAAACTGATGGCGGTGGTGAGAATGAAGTGGTGACAGTGAAGGAAGTCGATCTATGCCTGGCGGAGAATGGACCACCTCACCACACGGAGAAATACGAGCTGATGGAGCGTGAGAAGGATCCTAAACTTGTGGTGCGAAGGGGACAACAGTTCGTCATGCGAATCACTCTCAGCCGAGGTTACAACCCTGAAAAGGATGCAGTGTCCTTTATCTTCACGGTGGTGGGTGAGTAGACTTCCATTTTGTTTTTTAAATTTGCCAATATTTCAGAAACTATTGGTTTTATAAAAAATATACTCGCTTTATTCGTTGTGGGCTCCACCTTAACCCCCCCCCAGTGATTGTAAACTAATGTAATTCCAGCGTTGTTTTGAAAGTTGGTTTATTTTTACAATTTCATGATTATAGCTGTCCCATAAGTGTGTCTGAAAATTTTAAAATTTGTGGAAAATGTGCAAAATTTACCTTAAATAAAATCTAGCTCTGGTACAATCAGTTTTTTTTATTGGTCTTACCATTTAGCCACAATAAGCTTCCAAAGAAAGGCCCGCACTGACTTTAAAGTTGCTTCGCAATTTTGGTTTTTTCAGGGGTTAAAATTTAATTTTTGTTAACTTTTTGGAATTTTCCCGTGTTTAATACTATTTGACTATTAACGTAGAATGAGAGAATAGTATAAATAAAATAATACTTGATGAAACCTTTCTTTTGGATAGAAGAGTACCAGAGTTCATAGTAACTTACATTGTGCTTAGAATACTTATTAATTGTGAACGTAGCGGGTGATGCCAGGATATAAGATAAGTGGATAAAGCTGTTCTTTTCCATATAAGAAGTGCATTATCTTTAGGATACTTAATTTTAATTGTGAACGAAGTATGTGATGCTAGGATGTAGAATAAATAGTTGAAGGAATCTTTTCTTTTGGATAGCCGGGGACAGAAGAATGATAATTAATTTTAAACTTAGTGGGTGATACCAATAAGTAAAGTCATTATAAGAAAGAAAAAAAAAAAGCATAATGCTCTGATTTTAAAATAATACGCTTTTAACGATCTCACTAGATACAAGTAAATTACACGCATATTTGGTTTTAAATTTGGACATTTGTGGTATTATAATGTATATTTATTATCCGTGAAGTTTTTTTATATATTAAAATATTGTTGTTTCTTCTTTACAGATGCCGAAAAACCCAACTACGGTCAAGGGTCTTTGGTAGCTGTCCCTTTGTTAGCAAATGGGGCCGAATCTGGAGGAGCCTGGAATGCTGTGCTTGAAAACTCCACAGAAAACGTCATCACTGTCCATGTAAGTTCTTTATTATATCTGTGTGTGACTCTTGGTAACTCAACAAACAGTTCGTTTAAGATTGCACAAGTTTTCTTGTCAATCATAGACATATCATAATCAACATTTGGGAGGCCTGGAGCAAACTTTTTTGAGTTATGTTTATTTTTTTTATATCAATTGGCTTAAATACTCCATAGTGGTGAATTAAAAAAACTGTAGTTCATGTAGCCCGAAGCGTTTCATGCCTGACCACTGAGATTTATTCATAATATTTGTTATGATAGTTCATGAGTCGCGACTATCCAGCCTTTGATTATCCAACCCTTCGTATTATCCGGCACTGTTTTAGGTATGTTAACAAATGCGTTTTAAAATAAATAAACCGCTACATATCAACTAAAATTGATCACAAACGCCTTACAACTTTTTCATAGAGATGGCAAAGCATAACTTGTATGCATGCGGTTGGCGTATAATATAGTACCATTGCAATCTTGGTCGGGGTAGATAGAGCATCACTGTGTTGATTTGGCTGGAAACAGAAGCTGTGTCCAGGGAGATGTGTGCAAGTCGTAGCTACAGTAGCCCCGTGGCTTCTTTGGTGCTGACTGACAGCTCACAGCTTTGAAAAGTTACCCGACCAAATTATGTATCACCACGCCGAACTAAATGATCTGAAAAAACATGTGTTTAGCAACTGTTACTTCTGACAGTCAAAATTTAGGTATTTACCTGAATGTTGACTGTCAGAAGTCAGCTGTGAGCTGTCAGTTAGCACCAAAGAAGCCATGGGGCTAATATACATGAGGTAAACCCACACTGAAAATGATTTACATTTGGGATTCCGTATTATCCAGCTTTTCCGTTATCCGGCTTTTTCGATATCCGGCCCGTAATTCCGCCACTTTGGGCCAGATAGTCAGTCACGACTCTATTGTATTGAGTTGGATAAACAAATTAAAGCAATCTCGAACATGATTTCATGGGCCTTTATAGCCTTTCTTTCCCTATCAAGGCCTAGCCTATCACTAAATTTTTGTCAAAATTTAGAACGGCCATCTTTATATAAAAGGTAATATATTAGTTTTTTCTGAAGATCTGATATTACTGATTATTCCATAGCCATGAAAGGGGTATGCGAATATTTAAATTGAAGGTTTGCTAAACTCTGCTCTACATTAATAAAATTACAAAAAATAAAATGTAATAACTGGTTATTCACTTGTTTTTGAACTAGGTTTAATTAGTTTTAAAATGTATCATAATTATTGTGGCTTAGACAGGTATAAATACTTTAGATCTTCCATAAGTATGATCATGAACGTAATCTTACAAAAAGATTCTGTGATAAGGTTCTCTTGGGTATCAGTCAGCTGAATAACTGAATCGGTATATCATTGGCAAACTACGCCAAAGTTCCAGGTTTTGAATTCTTGTTGATAAAATTTTTTGACTTATGAAAGTTTACATTATTTTCGAATCGATTTTTACTGACAACACTTAATAAATAGCCGTTTTATTTTTCTCTTTAAAACCTATTATTCTAAAAAAAAAGTATATCCTCGAATTACAGTAAATCCTATAATAATGGGATTTACAATGTAATCAACAGAATTAAGGTGTTTATTTTGTTTCTTACAGATAACTCCTGCGGCCGATTCCATCATAGGACAGTGGAATATCGAGATAGACACCAAATTGAAGAATGATGGTGCCTTTAGCTACAGTCACAAGGATCCTATCTATATTTTATACAATCCTTGGTGCAGATGTAAGACTACTTAATAATTCTAAAGCATTGCACATTGGGAAATTTTATTGCATGTATATTTAATACCAACATTATTCCTATTGGAGACAGCAAATTTGAAAGTTTTTTAAATAAAATACATTTAGGGTGTTTTGAGAACAAGGTGCTCAGGAAGATATTTGGTCCCAAAAGGAATTAGAGTACTGGGGATTAGGTTACAGAATGAGGAACTAAATACCCTGTATTAATAACAAGACTGTTAGAGTAGTCAAATCTCACAGATTACGGTGGACAGAACAAGCAGTGTGAATGGAAGAATCTAGAACCTTGTTCACGGTATTTACTGGCAAATCCAGTGGGAAGAAACCATTTGGAATATCTAGATGCAGATGGGAGGATAATATTAGAATAGACCTGAGTGAGATAGGGTTCAAAGAGGTGGACTCTATATAACTATCTCAAGATAGGGATAGGGTGTAATGAGGTGGATTGTTAATGAGACAGACTGTATAGAACTAGCTCAAGATAGGGAGAGGGTGTAATGAGACTGAGTGTATAGAAATAGCTTAAGATAGAGATAGTTATCATAAGTATGGAAATGAACTTTCGAGTTATTAATGCCATAGAGTAAGTAAGTAGGCGTTCACTATCTGTATATCTTGATACAATGAAGTTTATTAAATTATACTTTCCTCTCCTGTTCCCTTAGATATGTTAGTGATATTAAAACAAATACTAGTACAGTACAGGGTTTTATGAATAAATAACGTTTAAACCTTTAGCATAGTTTAAAATAAATCATGAAAAAGGTGAACGGTTTAGAAATTACAGTCTTATTTTAAAAGGAAGATGATAATACCTAGAAAAGTTACTAGCTCTTCTTTCACGTATTCATACGTAGAGTCTTTCAACTGTAGCTGTCACTTTTGATAGGTTTTGTACATTGACTATACATAACAAAAACACTAATATAGTAAAATGTTACCAATGTTAATTACAAAAAATATGTTTGTATTTTCTTAGAGTCTCTTTCCATAAAAATTGTATTGTCAACTGGAATTTTACTAGACCTAGGATGTAAAAACAGTATTGGCCTATAGGTAATATATATAGTTAATAGGACTAGAACCTGAACCTCCAGGATCACAAGGGCTGTTAAATTTATGATGGCTGTAACATCTAAAAGATTTTAGCTCCTGAAACTTTCGTTCTTGTTTTTTATTTCCCAGTTAAGTTTATTTTTCTATACTTCATCAGTTCTGGTCTTTCACCAAACATTTTTGGTTTGTTTATTTTATCTTCATCTAGATCCTCGCTGTAACCTCTCTCTACACTATTCTGTTAACATAAATAAGCTATATTTAAGAAAAATGTTTCTGGGGCGGGAATAAGCTTTTTAAGTTTCAGAATTATTTTTTTATAGATTAACCATAATATAAATTTAAATTGACTAGTTTTTTATTTTGATTAACTTTTATTCTTGAGTGTGAATACTCGTATTTAAAGAAAGTGTTTTTTTATAGGAAAAAAGCAAATGTTTTATACCATTGTTAATACCTTCTGTTAGCTTGGAAGTAGTTCACTTAAAAATAGTTCAGTTCACGGCTGATTAACTGGAATAATAAATATTTTATTGCGTTCTAACAAGAGAATGTATTGAAATGTTATTTTCTGCACTCTTTCTTTGAAAACAGTGAAATTGGGATATGCTTAAAAGCTTTTTAGTTTTAATTTTTTTTCTTCAAATTTAAGTTTTAAAAAATTGTAAAATTGTTTCACTGATATCCATTCAGCAATTATATGGTCTTGTAAAGTAGAATTCAGAAAACCACACCACAATTATGACGTCAGGTTTGAGCTGTAATACTAAACTAACTTAAGAATTATTAGCATGGTAGGATGAGTTCTTTCTTTACATAATTTATTTATCTTTAAGTAAATATATAGAGGGAGCATTCGTACACACACTGATTTAAAAAAAGAGGAAATTCATCCACACCAATCCTCCTGGGTTCTTGTGGATGTTTATCTTCTGAAATAAGAAATTATACATTCAAAATAAAAATTAAATAATATTCATAAATAAAGTGGGATATTAAAACTGCACTATGTAGTGCTTTTTGATCTAGTTTCCCGAATTAAATTTCCTGGAGGATAAAAAATATGATCATCGATAAACTGGGAGCTCACCCTATCATAAAATGGTATATTTAAGGCTTGGAATTTCCTATTATAGTAGACTAACAATCTAACATGCAAATAATGAGGCATGGGTGTTCTTTCTCAGTGGACCAAGTGTACATGGAAGGAGACAACCTCCTGGCGGAGTATGTGTTGGCAGACACTGGTCTCATCTGGAGAGGAAGCTACAACAGGCTGCGCCCTTGCGTCTGGAAGTACGCACAGTTCGAGAAGGACATTCTAGACTGTGCCCTTTATCTGCTGACCAAAGTGGGGAAAGTCGGGCTAAGCGGCCGTTCAGACCCCATCAAGACCACGCGCGCCATGTCAGCAGCGGTGAGTGCAGCGAGCTTGTGAAACGAGTTCCGCTGGTAACGCAATTGGTAACGCAAGGAGCCAACCGGGGAATTTAAAGGATTTGGGGCCTCTGTTTCACACTAAATGATCAACATAATATTGTGCTTGGTTTATTTGTGTTAACATGATATTTAAATATGGATATGAATAAGCTAACAAACTCAAGTAGTGGTGGTGTTAGTACGCCAAAGATATAAGTTTTGAATTATTTTAATATCTCACTATCTTACAGGTAGAGAAAGTACTTTGATTATAAAAAAAATCAAACTCAAGCTTTTAATGAATCTCGA
>CABFVX010001673.1:80286-106317 GCA_902151425.1 Timema shepardi | reverse complement strand
CCCACCGCCCCCTAAAATATATATATATTTTTTTAAATTTTCATATGTTTGTACCTCCAACTAGAGCTAAACTATTTTACTGATCGGGCTAAAAATTGGTATCTAGGGCTTTCATAGGGTTGTCCCGAGGTGTGTCTGTTTAACCCTAAAATTAAGCGTTTAATAAAGGGTGAGAAGAGAAAAATTCAATTTCCTCAAAAATGGCTCACCAATTTTGATTAAAACTCATATCTGGTCGTTGATTAAGATTATAAATAAAATGGCTATTTTAATTTTTCCATGAAAAGGAATTTTAGGGTACTTGACAGAAGCGGAAATTTCCATATCTCCAAATCTGTTTGAGATACTAACTAACTTATCATTCTAAAATTGTAGTACTATTCAACATAAAAAAACTTTTAATTAAATATACTTCTATAAAACCAATTGTGTCTGAGATATTCATAGATATATTTATACAATTTTGTGAGCTTTATAAGTAGATAATACTACTCAATTCTCAACACAACAACTCTCTAATGCCATAGAGTTAGCAAATATGTATCTCAAAAAGTTGATGATTTTTTTTTCTTTAACCTCTTAGAGGAAATGTGATCCATCTCAATTATTTATACATTGATATTGGTTAAAATTTATAAATGAGGAATTTAATAGCTATGTGATAACCATTTGATGTACAACCTCTTATACAATTTGGAAAACTTTAACCGGAACTCGAAATTTTAATACGAAGTCTTGATCCTTGTAGACCCAATATCAATCTTTTTTTATTGGTCCAAATATACAAATGAAGACTTTAATTCTTCAAAAATAATATTAGAAAATTTAAAACTGGTAGTCAAAAAATGTTTTACAGTAGTCTAGTATAATTTGTGTTCGGGTTTGCTCATGTGTATTATTTCGTTTCACATATATTACAAGTTTTGAGTAAATATTTCCTTTTTTAATAAACATTGGAGCGATAAAGTCAGTGTAGGGCTCTGTATAATTTATTTTAATTCATGACAGCTTATATTACTTCCCAATAGATTTTTTATTTGAAAGAAAAAAGTAAATATTCAGAGAGGGTTTAACCCAAACGGTTAGTAAGACTTGGTGCTAAATAATAATACCAAATTATGTTCAAATTTTTATTCATGCTTCAAGTTAGATGGTGTGCATCTACAATTTTAAATAGATTATTATTATATAGTAAAATGTGTTCATGTTACAATAAAAAAAATCTACATATTGTCCTTCCTACCAAAATTCTAATCGTGTTTGTAAGTCATATTCGAATCATGTTCTTACAAAGGGTGCGTGTGTTTCAGGTGAACTCCCCTGACGACAATGGAGCTGTCCAGGGGAACTGGTCTGATGACTTCGGTAGCCACACTCCTCCAACCAAGTGGATCGGCAGCATGAAGATTCTTCAACAGTTTTACAAGAACAAGAAACCAGTAAAGTACGGACAGTGCTGGGTCTTCTCTGGTGTGCTTACCACTAGTAAGTAAAACTGATTGATCGAGCATAGTGAGGTCTTGTTTTAAGTTGTCCAGTCTGTCCAGTGTCTGGATGTTTGTTCCATAATAGCTAACAACTTAGTGGTCCAATTCTTACGAAATTTGAGAAGGACATTCTTTGAACCAAGATCAAAGGTCATATACAATTTATTTAATATGTGGCTACTCGTTTAAAAATGGTGGCTGCTCAAAAATGTGTTCGTTTATTTGTTCCACAATAACTACCAAATGTGTGGACCAATTCATATTGGCGTTAACCATAATTAGAAATAGCAAGCCAATTCTTTAATATCACGGAATAGGGTAGACAACCACAACGATTCTCAAAGTTAATGTAGGCCCCTTTAATAGATTCACATTAGCAATGATTTCATTTTAGAGATTGGGAATTGGAACTAATAAAGGTTTTAAGAAAACTCGTCTCCTACTGATGCAAAGACTGGCAGCATCTTCGGAAGTTGTTTGGAAGTGTGGAGTGAGGATGCTGCTTAACTACAAACAGGTGTTTGGGGTCCCTTCCTGAGACAATTTTTTACCCTCAATGACTTTACAACTTATTTTAATAGTGCTTATTATCATCATGGCTATTTTTATTATTTATTTAATCAATGGCTTTCACCCCTTGCTGTAATGTATAGTAAAAAAATATTTGGAAAGACAATTGAGGAAATACAAATATATTATTTAGGATAATGGATTCTTGAACCATATTAAAGGTACTATTTCTTCAATTTTGATACTTATTATCAAAAGTGACAGCTGTAGATCGCAAGACTTGGTGTATAAATTGATTAAAGTAGTTTTAGTACCTCTTGAGGAATGTAAAGAGAATGTGGCCCCACCAGTGGCCATTTTGTGAAATGACCTTCATTACTTAAATTTTACAAGCCGAGTATGGCACACGTTTGTGAATTGTGCTGGCCAATTATTTATTTTTTTAAATTTTGTGTTGAATGACTTAAATATGGGCATTGGTTTAGTCATTTAGTTAAACAACATTATATATAAACATACATTTAAAATATTGGACAGGGCTTAAGATTTTCTCAGCCCCTTCAAAAAATCCCAGGTGGTGCTTAAGTAGGTATTGAAGCCCCTGATGACTGGTATGGATTTTGATGAATAGTTATGGTTTTATTCTGTATCAAAAATCATGATGGGTTGAATCAAAATCCTCCCCACTTAAAATGTTCTTTTTTCTTCAATCCTTATTTTTTAACCTTAATTTTTGAGTTGGTATATAAGAAATAGAAATCGTATCTTATTAATAATTATTTTTGTTTCTATAAATTTGAATCCACATTCAATTAAGGGATATATTAATAATCTAGGGATTGGCTGTTAGTTTTTCCTTATATTTATGTCTGGATAAGACACTAGTAATTATGATTTAAAATTTAAAATTTCATATTTTAGTTTTTTAAACCATCAAATCTCTAGTATTTTAAGGGCTCCAAATTTCAAATAACTTTCCGCTATCAAAAAACAAATTCTAATCTTCCATTGCTCTAAGATTTAAATTGTTTTTGCTCGTAAACTCTTGAGTGTTTGGGTGGATGTTGGAGAGTTCTGCTATAAGTTGGTACCTTGTGTTTCCAGTCTGCCGTGCTATTGGCATCCCTTGCAGAACTGTGACCACCTACTCCTCAGCTCATGATACCCAGAACAGTCTCACTGTCGACTACTTTGTCAACGAGGAGGGTGAGACCATGGAGGAACTCAACAATGATTCCATATGGTAACATTTCGTATTATTGAAGTGCTTTCAGTCTTGTACTTAGCTATCAGTAAAGTGACCAAATATTTATTGGCAATTTCGGAGTAGGCTATTATAAAATTACTGATTAGCTCTGAAGAAGATGGCTGACATGTTCATGTTTAAATAGCCGTGCAATTTTACGAGTTCAATAAATTAATTCTAAGAAATGTCACAATAAATAGCTCTATAGTGAAATTATTAAAAGGGTTGGAGATTGCGAGTGGAAACTTATACCGTTAATCTTTTAATACCATCTATCTATAACATTAATTTTGAATAAGAGCTGTTAAATTCTGGTTACAAACCACATATCGGAAAGATATGTGGTAGTCCATAAGAGATCGACTCCACTTTTACAGATCTACATAGTCCTTATCCTTAATCCTTATCAATTTGTAGAAGTTGGCTATATTTTAACTTTCTAAGGACTAGTCGATATGGACTACTAAGGGTTACCAATCACAACGAAGGAAATATATGTGTGCACATCAAAATGAAAGCACCAATGACGGTGAAAGGATCTGTCAGTATGGGAACAAATAGAAAAGTAAATTATAGCAGTGATTCCATCACCTCGGATTTTAAAGATGATGTCTAGTAAATTAGGTTAAGACAAAAGTCGGATACTGGTTATATTTACTTTATAGTTTTATCCATTTTTAAGATAAGGACAACCAATTTTCGAAAAGGATTACAGTTCTTCTGTATTAATGTTTTTCAGGAATTTCCACGTGTGGAACGAGGTTTGGATGGATCGACCTGACCTCCTCCCTGGGGACTATGGTGGCTGGCAGGCAATAGACGCTACCCCTCAGGAACTCAGCGAGGATATGTTCCGTTGTGGACCTGCATCTGTGGCCGCCGTTAAACAGGGAGAGGTGTTACGACCATACGATAACGCCTTTGTCTTCTCCGAGGTGAACGCGGACAAGGTGTTCTGGCGGTACGCAGGGCCCACTCAGCCACTCAAGCTGCTCAGGAAGGATGTTTTAGGGTGAGCACATTCACACTTAATTAAAGCCTTAGTTAACAAGAAGGTAACAATTGCTATCAGGATATAAGGCAATAGTTTTTTTTGGGTCATTTTCTCTGACTAGCTATATAAGCTGTTTAATCTTCTATTCCCTTTAGCCTTTCCCCTACAACCATCATTTGTAATGCCAATAAGAAAGAGAGGAAAGAAAACTACAAAACACGTTTAAAAAAAAGTGTGTATTAGTGTATTTAAGTGTTCTATCCAAACAATTTATACTCCAGTATCACTAAGGTGGATTAATGTGCTGGCAATAACTTCTAATTTTAACAATAAATTATGATTCATTAATAGAAAGGTACGCATTACAGTATTATTATTATTATTATCATCATCATTATCATCATCATCATCATCATCACCACATTGGTCACATCACATTGATAAATTAATGGCCGGGGACTGGGTTTTGTGGCTGTCTTAGTCTAAGGCATAAGCAGCTACGACAGGCCTAGCAAGCCGGTGGGGTAAAATATATGGATTGAATAAAAAACCGACCCAGGCCACAGGCTGGAAACCGTAATGAATGTAAAAAAAATCTTAGGATAAAAGTTTATATAAAGCTTGTGTAACTTTGGGCAGTGGCAGGTTGTCGGTTGTTGCCAATTCAAGTACTGCTTGGCGGGACTGTACAAGTGAAATGTTTTCTTACTCATTCAAAATTCAATTATCTCTCTCTGGTGTTAATGCACAAACGGTTGTTAGCCATGTTATTATGTGTGTGTTAGTAGCAGGGATAGTAAAGGGGATGGAACTCTCTACCTGTTCAAGCTTGTCAATTGGTTGCACATAATTTTTGTTTACATAATAACTTTAATTTTAATATAAATATAACTAGATTAATAGGTAGAAATCCCTACAATATGTTTTGCATTAAGCATTACACCATATGAACATATTAAATTGAAATCTAAAATTAGTTATCAATATTTAACTATAATACTATTAATGAATCAAATAGCCGAAGCTATCATTTATGCATTTTAGTGAGGATAACACCATTTAGATATCATATTCCAGGTGTCATTTTTAAATTTTTCAGAATATGATATCTAAAATACTACCTATTAATCTAAAAACCTTTTTATTACTAAAATAAATAATATTCATTTTGTTTGTAATGATGGGTTGAGAAATATAAAA
This sequence comes from Timema shepardi, assembly GCA_902151425.1. Taxonomy (NCBI): domain Eukaryota; kingdom Metazoa; phylum Arthropoda; class Insecta; order Phasmatodea; family Timematidae; genus Timema; species Timema shepardi. The sequence continues at coordinate 100,880 of CABFVX010001673.1, read as the reverse complement.
AATACTAGATCACAAATAGGATTTTGCTTAAAACTATTATATAGCACATAAATTCTCTATTATGATTATTTTAAAAATGAAACTTTTAATGACTATATTGTTGTTTTTTAAATAGCTGGCAATGTATTTACTAGGTAAGATAAATACAGTTAAAATTATTTTTGTATTGTAAGTGAATTCCAATTTATATTATTATAACTATCCCAAATTAGAAATAGTTTCAACGCCAGAATATCTCTTTCAATATAGTTACCTTGAATTAATTATCTTCTATATTAATAAAATGAAGTAATTTTCTGTCATGATAATGGCATGATATCTACTAGAAGCAGAGAATTGACATTTTAGAATTAGCTCCTGTGCACAAACAGGTGCACCTAGAAACTAGAATTTTGAGATTTTGACTACAATTATTGATTAGTTAAAAAACGAAAAAAATGAAAAAGAATATTAACACTGTGAGAGATGTTATGTACTACATTTCATACAATCTGTAATGTAGTTTGGTGGATAAACAAGGAGAGTTTGGTATTTGTAAACATTTTTACCCCTTTAGGTTTTGACTGACTATAAAAACAACTTTTAGTTAGGGAAGTATGCCACTAGAAATAAATTGCTAACACATTTTTTCTTAAAAAAGGGTTATCGTAATTTTAGCTCGACCTCCTCAGTTATAAGGTTTTCTGAATACTATTCTATAAAATGTTGGAATCAAAACCAGTGAAAAAATTTCACCACATTTTAAACGTATTATATACAACACTACTAATCCCAATTTTGTTGTCTTCAAGTGAAGAATGCAACAAACCTGGCCAAGCGTTATCAACCGTGAGATATTCTCTTAAGCTGCTAGGAAAATATGACATGACCTGCTTGATGTACCAAACTGTCTTGACTTGTCAAAACAAACCTAGAGCTTTTTTTTAAATCTTAGAGTGACTGTTTGGCAAGGGATCAATGTTTGTGTTTCAGGATTGGTCAGTTGATCAGTACAAAGGCCGTTGGAGAATTTAAGAGAGAAGATATTACAGACAGTTACAAATATCCAGAGAGTGAGTAGATTTAGTTAATGTCCGAGGGACTTTTGCAAACAGATAACGGAAATTTCAGTTTACGTTTCTATTTATAAACCATCTTAGCTTTATGTTTAGAAGCATACTAACAACCATCCAATCCACATTGGTGATTGGATTTCCTAATGCTTCATTCTCTTATAAGACTAGATTTATAGCAATAGGAAGATCTAGGTGCAAATCCCAGTTGGGTGTAACCTAGGGTGGTTTTTCCTAAATTATTTTAAACTCCCCCTCCACGTAGATGTTGGTTGATTTTCTTTAAATTCTATCTTACTTTTCACTACTGAGTGTAAAAATGTGGGTGGGCCAAACAGATAGTCGGACAAAGATCAAAATAATTTCCTACTTAACATTCATTGATGTAGGGTTTAGCATTATTATATAGGCCAAATGTTTAGAACAATTTTTAATTATCTGGATTATCTTAAAATGATCTGACATCTAAGCTCAGTTGGTAGCTTGTCTGTATACTGAGCTAAGGGTCCCGGGTTCGTTTCCTGGCATGGCCTATTCCTAGTCTAAGTTAGCTTATAAGGCATATGAAGCTGCGACAGGCCTAGCCAGCCGGCAGTGGAAAATAATGGCTTGAATAAAAAACGTACCTAGGACACAGGCTGGAAACAGTGATGGATGTAAAAAAGTAATATTATTTTTAATTAATATCATAGAGGGCCAGTGGCACACACTATATGTTTTCAAACTAAAATTGAATAAATATTAAGGAAACACATTAAGTTAAATGAACTTAATTTTTAAAAAAACCTCAATGATTAAATTATCAATATTTTTTAAATTTAATTAGATTCACATTTTCAAATAGAATTTATTTTTGTGTATTTATTTCCATTTATAAGTCATTAGAACTACTTGTATGTTTACATTGCTAAGACTTAAATTCAATTCACACTTAGATAGGAAAATGTAAAAGGAAGCAACCCTAAGTGAAAGAGGTTTTACTTAAAGATATATATATATATATATATATATATTATAAAATTGTTACTTTTGTTTGTAGTATTAGTAGAATTAAGCTTTTAAGTATATATCTCAAATTAGTTTGATAAGGTTCATAGTTTTGCAGGTGATCCTAAGCTCAATTCTTTGACATCTACACCATTCATTATTAGCATAACCTCTTTATTCTCTGTGCTAGCGTTTGTGTTTTGTCATTTGTAAAAATATGGGATGAAATTACAAACTTCTCTTCACCTCATAAGGTTGGATGCTACAGAAACTTAGACTAACAATGTACTTTTTTGAACTAATATATAGTTTAGCGCTAAACTAGATCACATGATTTTAATAATGCAGGAGATTTGATATAAATATTAATGTATGCTTAGTAAGAAGGAAACACTCATAATATTTAGACTGCAAGTACTGTCCAGAGCCAGAAAAATATAAATCTTTGTATGATACCAAATAATGATGCTGCACCCAACACCTTTTTATAGAACTAAAGAATGCCACTGTGCATGTTTAAATATCTATTGTTTCAAATTCAACAATACAGGCTGTGAAAGGCCAGAGGGCAAGACCGTGAACAAGGATGTATGTCAGAATTTTACCTTTTATATTAAAAAAAACATTAGCTTACATAATCTGATTACTTTTTACAATCATAACTGTTCCCAGCCTGTGGCTTGAGTCAGTTTTTTTTCATTCAAGCCATATATTTTTCCACTATTGGCTGGCTAGGCCTGTCGCAGCTTCATATGCCTTATAATCTAACTTAGACTAGGACAGGCAAAACATCAAGTCCCCAGCTGTTAATTTATCAATGTGAAAGAGTAAACCTACATTTCATTAATAATAAATTTTCAACCATGCTGGGAATTGAGCCCGGGACCCTTAGCTCAGTAGGCAGACACGTTACCGACTGAGCTAAAGCATTTGATTGCTTATATAATCTAATACTATGTGAAAATGTCCTATTTATTTTTTCAGAGAGTGATGAAGAGAGAGCCACAATGTTGAGAGCGCTGAAGCAGAGCGAATCACACTTCAGTCGATATTATCTTAATGATGACTTTAATGACATCAACTTTAACTTTGAGCTCAGGGATGACATTGTGATTGGACAACCTTTCAGGTAAGGTTGTTTTACAGTTACTTTTACAGTAAAATCTCTGTTATAGGCTACCTTTGAATAAAGGATTCTTCCTTATAACGGACAGTATGAATTTCCCTGCTATATAACACAGGCTCTTAAAGTTAAACAATCTCCCAATAACGGAGACTCTAAATACACATATTTATACATAACAATCCCTAAGCAATGGACAAAAATTGATCATGCTAGTTCATTTTATAGTATATTTGACTGTAGGAATGTCAAGAATTCAATCATCTAGCGTGAAATGTGATTAGTCCCACCTATCCCTTATAGGGAAAGTTTCTAAAATTTCCTACATAGTATTAAATAAGGTACTTAAAGGTCATATCTCCAACTCATTTTGAGCCATAAGTGGGGGAATGTTCCAGCAGCTTTCTTTGCTCATGCACACACATACTGTATAGGTCTACCGTTAACAATTCATGTAGTAAGCGTATTGTTCTGTGTATAATGCAATCTGCACAGTAAGCTACATACAAAATCTATTTGTGAGTCATAATTATCATCTATACAATAATCCACAATGCAGTAAGTAGAGTGTTGTAGTAAATATTCACAATACATAGGTGCATATAGATTAAGCTGTGTTAAAGAAATATGATACAAAAAATATGCTTCCAAATAACTGACACCTTTTTGATCTTGGAAGCTGTCCGCTATTAAAGAGATTTCACTGTATATCGAGTGTCTTACATTGTAGTACATTTTTGTACATAAAAAAATCAAAATAGCCTAATATCTGGATAAAATTTTCTACTTAATCCTTTGATACTATATCTACTCTTATTGGTACGTTTCTTTTGATAACTATAGCGTTACTTTTCTTTCAGTACTAAAAATGAGTAAAGTATCAATATTTTTCTTTCTTCATTATAAATGTGTAAAGTATCGATACTTCTATTCCAATACTGGAAATGAATAAAGTATCGATACTTATATTCCAATACTAGAAATGAATAAAGTATCGATACTTCTATTCCAATACTAGAAATGAATAAAGTATCGATACTTATATTCCAATACTAGAAATAAATAAAGTATCGCTACTTCTATTCCAATACTAGAAATGAATAAAGTATAGCTATGTGTCGGGTGTCACATCTCTTAATCTTTTGTTCCATCCTGCAGCGTGGTGGTGGTCATGAAGAATCGTAGCCGCACAGAGAACTACACCGTGAAGGTAATCCTCAGGGTGGACGCAGTACTTTACACAGGAACTGTAAAGGACGCTATCAAGAGGGATGATGTAGAGCGAGTTGTCAAAGCAGGGGCAGGTGAGATATATACTAGCTCCTTAGGGCTGCACTTAACTTGTATTCATTTTTAATTTTTGGCAGGTTATTTTTTTGTGGTAAAATACTGTGCTTTCTTAAACTAACAATTAATATTTATAAACATATATTTTAGGCACTTTCCAGCATGTTTTAATTGCTAACATAAAAAGAAAATTTTAAAACGTTTATAATTGAAGTTTTCGAAGGGGTTGAAAATAGCTTGTAAGGTTTCGAAAATATTAATTCTGAAATTACGATTTGAAAGTTTCAGAAACACACAAGCTTTCCTATAAAATATGAATACAGTTATAACGCCTAAAATTAAAAGTGAAAAGCGCAGCCTTAACTTTATCGATTTTGGTAACGCCTTCAAATTTAAATCTGCGTTGACTCATTTCACAATGTAGAAAATGCCTTCTTGCCTTATCTAAAGTAAGCCATGAGCTATTGGTGTGTTAGTGTAACAATAAAAATGTAAATACAATATTGCAAATATATCCATAGTCCGTAGTTGTTGACAATGTCAAGAGCATCGTTAGTGGGGACAAAAGTGGTATATGTACTCCCTCCTCTCCCATTAAACTACTCAAATGGGACAGTCCTATTAGCGCAAAAGATACAAGGAATGGTTTTAATCAGAAAAATTAAAAACCATGTTAGAGTAATGCATACATGATTAAGATAAATTATTTTGTATCACCTATTTAATTAATTCCACTATCATAGCTAACAATAATAATAATAATTGTTCTGTCTTATGATAAGTACATTCCTCTTATCAGTGAAATTAAACCAACAATGTGTCGTGTCCTGTCCTCTGCCTCCCCTTTCAGCTTTCAAAATTTTGGTCTTTCCTTGGAGTTATCCAATGTTTGAATCCTCTTTCTTTCTAATGTCCTCTTTCCCACAACCTTGCCTTTAATGCCGCAGAAGACAGTTCCTCATAAGGATGTATCTGATCCGGTTTCCTTTGCGGCGAAGAATCACATTCAAAATAGTTTTCTTCTCACCCACTCTTCTTAGGACTTCTTCATTTGTCACCCTGTCTGTCCAACTGATCTTCACAAGTCTTCTTCAGCACCACATTTCAAAGCTCTCAAAGTATTTATTTTCCAACTTACCGAGAGTTCACTTTTCTTTGCCCTACAGTTTTATGCTCCAAATATAGCATTTAATCAGTTTCTCCTTCAGTTCCAAACTCAACTTCTGGTCAGCAGTAAACTCTTCTTATTGAAAGCTTCCTTGGCTATGGCAATCCTTTAACTAATTTCCTTGGTACAGTAGACATCCTTTGTCACCAGACTTCTCAAGTACTTGAACTGCTTTAAGTTTTCTGACTCCTGGTTTACAATTTATTCATTTGCCACAAAAAATTTTTTATTTTAGAATCTAAAATTAAAATGGGTTCATTCTGTCGCCACTTCCCTTAATAACTAAAATATCTAGTAACGCTTATTACCAGGATAAGCAGAGCTTGTTCCAAATGTACCTGTGAATGGTCTTGTCACTTAGTTAGATCACCCAATGACCAATTGGCTAGGTATCTAAGGAAATACAGGCCCATGTGAGTATTGCCTGTATATGCTTAGTCAAATGGAGACCTAATGTGGCATAATATATCGTAGATACAGTTTTTACAAGCTCTGATTAACCTGTCAAAACGCCACGACACAGCACTGGGTGGCAATATTGTACAGATTCCACTTGCGTCAGTGAAACAGTTAAGGAAGTTCTGGTCTTGCTAATTAGTATTTGTTAAAGGAACATTTATCACTTTTTGTGGTACTTTTTTTATATTCAGAAAATAATACAGAAAAAAAGAGATATACACAAATAATTGTAAAATAAACAAATAACTGTAAAAATTAATTTGATATATAATTTGGCTTAAACTAAAATATAATCTTAATACTATGCTTGAAAGATATAATTTTGTGTATTTCTCACTTGAAGCAATCTTCTTATAGCCGGAATATAGATTGGGCTGCAAATTAATTTTTGGAATCTCCTATTATATTTTGTATTCCCCTCAGTCTCCTTCACCACCTTTTCCGAGCATTAGGGCCTCTGTTTACAGGAACTAAAGCATTCAAGTCCAAACAATCAATGTCACATGGATCAGACACCTTCGATTAGTCGGTAGCAACCAGGGGTGCCCGGGGTAAATTCATCCCATGGCAGAACAATTTATCAGTGGTGGAATGTGGGTTTGCCCTTTCACAGTGATGAATTAATAATCAAGGACTGGGTGTTGTGTCTGTTCAAGATTGAATTTAGTTTATAAACTGTCTGTTTGTATAGTTTTTCAGTTAGAAAATGCCCTTTAAATACCTCAAATAAAATATTAGTTTTCTTTAATTTTGAATTTTGCAAATTAGTTAAAGATATTATCACTAAAACAAGATATTTCCATTCTGGTGCGAGTAATAACAATATTTTCAAGATCGGCTTCAGTGGTCTAACACACTTATTTCACAGTAGACTATACTGCCAAGGACTGGGAGATATAGGTCCTAATATTGATCGGGTATATTGAGTGTTTTTTCCAAAACGGTTTTCCACTATTATTACATGCAAATGTAGGTACAATTCCTTAAAATATAACCATTAGTGTTATTAGTATATAGGCGTAAAACCCGAACAGGTAGTAAGACATGGTACTAATATATATAAATAATAGTGTGTGTGTGTATGTGTGAAAAAAAAAATATATGTGTGTATAATATTAAGGTTTGAATGAAACTTATGTTTGTAAGTTAAACTCCCACTGAGTTAATATCCATTTTATCTTTAACTATTATTTGATATATTGTGATAATGTTGAAGAATTCCTAAGTACAATATTCACTCCACTCTTGGATATTCATGTTTTTTCTCTGTCCTGAATTTTGTGCATAACTAATGAGGAATATCCGGTACACTCTGCTCTTACATTTTCATCTTTACTTTAGATAAGTAAAAGAATATGTTTTATATACACAGTGGAAGAAATAAGAATGGAAGTGACGTATGATGAGTACTATCGCCGGCTGGTGGACCAGTGCGCCTTCAACATCGCCTGCCTTGCCACCATCCAAGGAAACAACTATGAATACTTCGCACAGGACGACTTCAGAGTCAGGAAACCTGACATTAAAATAAAGGTAGTCGTGGTTTTATAGAGCTACACATCTTATTTAACTGTCATGGCTATCTTTAATATTGACACTTAGTAACCGGGGATGAGGAACATTAAATATAGAGGATGTGTAACCACATTTGCGTGAAATCATCTATAACACAATCCTATCAAAGATCATACATCACTTATTATTTAATGGTGAATCTATTATGAATTATGATCTGCTACTGGAACAACATGGCTACTCCTGCTTTAATTATATATGTAAGTCTGTGGAAGTTATCCAACACCTTAGCTCAGTCAGTGGTGTGTCTGCCTACTGGGTTAAGGTTCCCGGGTTCCATTCCCGGCATGGCCGAAAAAATTGATCATTGGTGAGATGTGAGTTCACCCTTTCACATTGTTAAATTAACAGCCGGGGACTAGATGTTGTGCCTGTCCTAATCTTAAGTCAGATTATAAGGCATATGAAGCTACGACAGGTCAAGCAAGCCGGTAGTGGAAAATATATGGCTTTAATTAATTTAAACCTACATTTTATATCTGTTTGAATCAATTTATTTAATTAGTTTAAACCTACATTATATATATGTATGTTCTTTAAATGCATTATGGTTTTTGTAAATGTTTCTAGAGAATATTGAGTTTCGTGGCTATATATGTACAGTACTTTGGGTTGATGGATTACCAAAGAGTTAAAAAAAAAGAGTGAATTATTCATGTATTGATGATGTTTAATACAACCATTGAAATATAAAAATATAAATAAAACTATTAACAATTTGTACATTTGTTATAAGCATGAACACATTTAATTACAGTTGTAAGATTTAATCTAAATCCCTGATGCTTATGTGGTGCTGTTTCTAGATTGAGGGTGAACCAGTTCAAGGTCAAGAGTTCAGTGCTGTGGCAACTCTTAAGAACCCACTGCCTATCCCACTTAAGAAGGGACAGTTCCTTATTGAAGGGCCAGGGATTACTTCACAGCTCAAGATAAAGGTCCCTCAGTAAGTATAATTTACAAAGGATTGGGGCTTGTTAAAAGACACGATTTATTTATTTTAAGTACTTTATATCCTGTTATAGATCTAAGATTCAGGGGTGTAGTGGAGCTGGAACGCCGTTCCGGCACTGCTTTTCATAGACATTCATTCAAAAGATATAAAACCTTATACTTTTTTATTAAAGTTTTATACTACGCAATCCTAAGTTAACTAATTGATTTTAAATCAATATTATGTTAACTTTCTTTCATGTTATGAATCAATAAATTCTGTTGAATTTTCTGTGCTCTGTGCGACGTTTCGGAATCTTAGGGGTAGTGCGTTAAGTAAGTTTCTGTCTTAGTAGTCATTAAAAAATACTCCAAATATCTTATAGAGGCATTTATGTTTGTGAAATGCCCCTTCTCCCCCAGTTTTGACTTTGGGGTCACAATGGCCTTGCGTTCTGGCACGGCTAAGATTGGATCATATATACTGCTTTATATTTAAAGTTGGATCATATTTTAAGTACCTATTTTATATATTGTATTATATCTGGGGCAAGACTGTATATTTTATATCTTGTATTATATCTGGGGCAATACTGTATATTTTAAGTACTTTATATCCTATTTAGATTTAGGGATGGATCATATATTTTAAACACTTTATATCCTGTTATATATTTAAGGTTGGATCATATTTTAGAAACCTAATTTATATCTTGTATTAGATCTATGGCAAGACTATATAGTTTAAGTAGCTACTTTAAATCCAGTTTTATATTTAGAGATAGATCTGATATTTTAAGCAACCTGCTTTAAATCCAGTGATATATCTAGATAAAGTATGTTTATTTTAAGTAGATTATAGCTTGGCCAGCCGCAATATTTTTTTGAAATAATTAAAGATGACTGTCTCAAGATGATTTTTTAATTCTATGATTTGAATATATTCTTATCTAGGAATGTAGCACCAAACACCGAAGCAACAGTCACCTTCAAGATGACTCCCAAGTTTTCAGGAAGATCGACGATAGTGGCCAAGTTTGTGGCCAAAGAACTGGAGGATGTTGACGGCTTCCTTAATTTTATGGTGGAACCCAAGAACGAGGTGAACGGCACCGGCAACTCGACCGCTGCATGAAAAACTGAAGTCTTGGCGAGGAAACTTAACGAGAGAACTTCATTTGTGAGAGGCCATTTATTGGACTAATTTATTTACAGAGAAGATTAGGTTAAGAATGTCATATCAACGAGATTTTAAAGTGTTTTTTTTAAATAGTAAAATTGTTTTAATTGTAGACAGATGATAATTTTCATACAGTGTGTTAAGTAAAAGTTAATTTAGTAGCTGCTAAGAATTTTTACAAGTGCTTGAATTAATTTTCAATATATTTACAAACATTTAAGGTGTGCTATTTTTTGGTATTTATTGTGATCTTTCTGAACCGACTGATTATTTCAGCACATGACTTATAAACTAACTTAAATCTAGAAAAGATGCAACAACCAGCCACCTGGTCATTAATTCATCACTTTAAAATGGGAAACATCCATTTTAGCAATGATAAATCTTTCAGCCATACGAAAATTGAGCTCAGGAGACATAAGTTTATTTGGATACATTTTATGGTAGTTTTTGAATGTAATATATCTACACTCTGATTCAAATAAAAAACAATTTTATGACCACTATAAAAGTTACTTGAACAATTATGATAGATTGATATGTTAAGTCCTGTAATCCGTCACTGCCATTTCTTATAGAAATCATAACATATTAAATAATACTAAATAAGAAAGTAACCACAAACAATTTATAATTTCCAAAAGTTAATTCTTACCAGAATCTCCCTATATATAATTGTGTGATTGAGTAATTTATGCAAATCCCCTTGCCCCCCACTTTTCTCATAAAATATAATTCTAGAAACGAGATTGTTACTTAATTAACTGAGCATATATTTTCATTTAGTTTTGTCATGTTAGCCCAAAACACTTTCCCGCACTAGGAATATTAGTAATCTTTCATTATATGTAATAAAGCTAAAGCAGGCCTAGCAAGCCGGTACTGGAAAATATATGGCTTGAATAAAAAGATTGACCCAGACCACGGACGGGAAACATTAACAGATGTAAAAAGTGTTCTATTCACCAGATTCAAAAGCAATATATAGCTGACTTTTCCCCGATGGGATCTCATATATTATTTCACTGTCCCAATGTGAGCAATTTTAATTTTTGCGACGAGTCTTGCCATCTGTCCAAGAAATCCACATATTTACACTTGATGGGCTAAGGATGAGAGAGGTGGAATTTAGACTAAATATACCAACATTAGTGTGGAGACAATGCTGGAAATCGTTAAGGGATCAACCTTAGTTCACCCTACCAGGATTCTAACTCAGTTATCCCCATCATCGTTAGTCTCAATCACTTTTAAAAGTGACACCTTCAGTGGCAGCTTGTAGCTAAAGTTAGTGGGGGTGCTGCTCCAGAAAATTTTTAACCTTTTTTTTAAAATGGTGTAAAAGGAAAAAACCTGTATAAAAAGAAAATTTATTCAGGGACTTGATAAAATCTCAACAAAAAAAACAAAACAGTTTTTAGTTATTTTAACTTTAATTGTTGATCTATTAATTTAAAAATGAAATCCATTCTTCTTGTTTTAATTTGCGCAAAAAGTTTAATAATCTCCCCTTGATCTGGACGACAATTGAGGAAATTTTTCTCCATTGAAAGTACTGCAAGCGCATTTAGTCTTTCTGTTAAATAAAAGAGAAAGAAAAAAAAAGAATAGCCAGAAGCAGGATAATAATCTCATTCTACACTCTTCTACACTTTATCACATTCAAAATTATGGTACACGGTTTTTAAGCAAAACACATGCTGTGAAGCACACAGTTACATACAAAGATTTTTGTATCTTTTTCATAAACTGGGGGATGGCTACTGAAGTACTGGCATTAAGCTTAAGGAATATATATTGTACTACCAAAACAAAGAAAGAAAAAAAGGACTCATTATATTAAATGTTATTGATAATATCTAGTGGAAATGGGGGGGTTCTGCAGTTCCACAGTGCCTATACACGAGCTGCCTATGGACACCTTACACCGTGTGATCATCAATATGGGTAAATATCTTAATGGTCTAGGCCGCTACTCTCCCAATAGACTAGAATGCCAATGACAGGCAGAAAGAGGCTCTAATCTCGGTCGGGTGTGGTAAGGGTGGGTTTAAAATAACATCCATTATCGATCTCGCTCTGCAGATGTGGGTACATTTCTTATAGATATACCTTCCTCATCCATAAAACCATTAGCATAACTAGTAAATAAGCATATGACCCAAACAAGTAATAAAATGTGGTGCATAAAAACATGTAAATGTATGTATCAATACTAAAAAAAATAGTCCCTTAAATAAATTGAATGTAATCTAGGAATCAAAGATGAACTCTAATTTTTTAATACATTCTAGACTGTTAAGTTTGAAGGAGACACCACATTATTAAACGTTTTGTTTTTATAATTCCATGTTGAATTTGATTGGTAGTAATTAGATTGTTGGATAACTATCAGTCTATTACAACAGTGGTTTGCAAACTGTGCCTCATGAAAAAAATTTTAAATGTAAAAGTCATCAACAAAAACCAGAAACAATGCAACACTTTGCTGACACCTCAATGTGAGAAATAGAAAAGTTCGTCTGTCAAATTACATTCAATAATAAATGTTAGAATAATATTTAAAAATAATTCAATCACTAAATAATTGCCTTCCCCCTCCAACCTCCACCTTCACCCCTATCCACCATGTACATTAAAGCTGGGTGTGTCCTGAAAGTTAGTCTTTATAAAAAATTGGGTAGAGGTGGTTCAAAACAGTTTGGGAAGTATGCTTTTGTTGTATTAGAACACTTAAATCAGAAAAGATTGATAGGAATTAATAATACTACTTGAAATGATGCAGTGATTTTAAAATTATTTTTAAAATAAGCGTGCAGAGGTTTAGACGGTTGTGGACAAAGAAGACTGTTTAAGATATACTGTACATAAAATAATGTTTTGTATGTCTAGCTTTTAATATTTTATTATTGCATTTATTTTTTATATAAATAGTTCTTTAGGTTAATGATAATATTTGAATTAAAACTGCATGCAAATTCTATAGATTAGTGTTGTTTTGTTTGTTTTTTTGCATAGACTGAGTTCTTTTTTTAAATGTAGATGATAGTTTAACAGTTGTAGATTTGTATAATTTAAACTAGATATTTTGTATTGATATTTTATTTTACCCATAATGATTTGAAAATGATCATAAGCTTTCATATATTTCATGTTATAATGTCTGATGTTTATTAAAATAGAGTAATCAATTTTATATTTATTAACTTTAATAAAATAACATTTTATTATGATCACTTAATTAATTCAGAAATTTAAAATAAAAGAAAAATGGATACAGGGGCGGCTTAAGGCCCATGCAAACCTGGCGGCTGCCCGGGTCGCCAGCTCGGGAGGGTGCCAAACAGAGCTGAACCTAACCAAATGTAGTTTGGGCGTGATGTGAAAATAATTCCCAAACCTATCTTAATATAGGTGTAATAGTTTAATTGCTAAGCATAACAATCTTACACTTTTTGATACCAAAATAAAATTTGCTATATTAGTATAATTTTGTGAGTGGTGAGTAAATTAGAATTTAGTGTCACACACTAAAGGTTATTTTACATTAGCCATCTTGAAAAAATGGTGGCCTAAAACTTTTTTTTTAACTTATAACGTAAATCGTTTATATTGTCAAAGTGTTTGTTAAACTTATGATAAAAAAATAGAAGATAACATTGCCTACAAAATAGGTGCTTATAGTTTTATATGTAATCCGAACCGTTTTTGAACAATCTCGAAGTGAAACTTTTAGCGTATTGTTAACATTTGTGGAGTTTCTCTTCAGATTACTTTCCTAACACTCCTAGACAATGTTAGGTTTGGGGATTATTTTCATACTTTCCCAGAGTCCAATAGCCATGGGAAATGTGGTAACTGATAGTTAGCAGAAGATTTAAAGAACAGTCAAAGCTTGGAAAATTTCAAAATGTTTAGTGTGCCATTTTAAAATGTAGACTAATATTACAAACACTATAAATGAGTTTATAAATTATATTTTTTTAAATAGCACTGTGCGATGCTAGTAAACAAAATATTCTATAATTTCATATTGTTGGAATCTCTTCAGAGCCCTACTGTACATTTAAATAAAGGTGAACTAATTTAAGCTTAATAAAACAAAATATTGTTTTGAAAATTTTTAATTTGTAATTCCTCATTTTATGTTTTGTGCTATTTGTGTATTTGTTTGTCTATATTATCTAATTTGCTAGACTTTTGGTTAACTAAGTAAGATTCCAAATATTATATTTCTACAAATAGTGAAATAACTAATGGCTGCTACCATTGATACAAATACTTAGTATGTTTCAACAATAAATGCAAGGATCTGAAAATATTTGCCAAATTTACTTTTTTTCCTATAGAAGTGTGATTTTCAATCCTTTATTTTTATGAATGTTTTTTTAAAATAAATAGCCTATTGGGCCACAAATCTTTGTGTTTTTTTTTAACAGTTATTATACATTCAACAAATGTTCAAGTCTATTATATATGATCGAATTTTTCTAATAAATCTATGAATAAAAAGACACCATTTTGTACATACTATATTTTTATTACTTTTACTAACAATCAAATATAAAAGTATATTAAAATGTTTTTGAGTTTGGGTTTAAACCTAAGCTGTTTGGTGTACATCAGATTCTCAAAATTTTGAGAAGTGTTACATAACTGATAATCTGTATCGAGCAAGGCTTTGTTAATCTCAACAATAGTAAACTTTATAGGCTATGAGACAATTAATACATTATTGTATTTTGGTTATCTATGTGTTGTAATACATAACTAACTTGATTTAAATACTGAATATTGTGCTGTTAAAATAAATTGACTTCGTAAACTTCTTGTAATTATAAATATTTGTTTATTTTAGCACATTTGTGCAAGTATTTATTTAATATGTCTACTCCTCTCTGAATATTTTCTGAGCTTGAAATTAAATCCCCAAAAGATTTTTGGTTGGAGCTGGTAAGACATTTAAGGGGGTTGTTAAGGGGGTAGGTATACAGATGTATACTCTAATATAAATGTTTAATCAAAACTGTATATTTCTTGTACTAATACATAGCATAATGGTAATAGACTGTTTCACTTAAGGGGTAGTAAAACGGTACAAATATAAATGGGGCACTAACCTCTTCCAGTCATTCATCGATCATATCAGCCAATGATTAACTCCTTATAGACTCCTTATAACACCAGTGTAGACTTAAGAGGATAACAGGGTTGCATTAATTTTTACTTTGGGATTAAAAAAAATAAGTTAGACTAAGGGTCAGATTCATAGTCAAACTTAATGCGGCTCAAAATCAATTACAAGACGACACCTACCTAGAATCAAATGGGATAAGCCAGTTTTACTAGAGGCACACTAAAGTTTGACTATAAATCTGGCTGTAGGCTTGTGAATTACTTCTTAAAAAATCTATATACTTGAAACTAGACCCTGTACGAGAAAGGAAAATAATGTCGGTAGGGATGTTTTGGTCCCATAACGCAGGTGTAGAGAAAGGGGATTATCTAGGCATAACTGAAGTGAAAGTTACGTGTGCTTAAAAGATTATATCTATTCAATTTGAGATATCTACTATAACTATAACCCTTGCCATAAATTTAGTCATGTCAAGCAGGATCTTGAAAAGAGCTTTAGGGCTCTTCATCCTCCTCACTGATAGTTTGGGCATTATGAATCATTAATTGATTCAGTAGAATCGGTATTCTTATTAAATAATATGAATCGATTATGTGATCATTCACTAGTAAAATAATTTATTAGCAGCCAACTATTTCCTGCAACAATAAGCATGACATCTAATGTATTAAAAAATCTTCCAGTATTGTTTGTCATAGTTGAGTAGGTTGGGGTTCAAATTACTACTGAGGGTATTAGGTAAGTTTTCCAAAATAGGTTTCACGTAATTCCTATCTCATTAGTGTAACCACTTTGATAGCCTACCCAGGAAATAAAAATCACGATTTAAAATGAACCATAAACAATCTAGGCCTATTAATTTAATTTGGAAAATAGTGTTTACTGATAATATAAATAATTTAGAAACATTCAATGGAGGATAAAAGAACATACAAATGTAGGCCTCAAAATTCAAAACTAAAACGCAACAAAACACTAATATAATTTTAGAGGTGGTTCAGTGCTTCAAACGATATGTGTTATGAAGTATCATGAACTGTAAGAAACTCAAAATTTGGTCTCAATTTAATTTTCTGCTATTAGTACTCAAACTCTGTGATCAATATTGAAAGAAACAACTATTTTTGTTATCTCTACTCACACAGGGATTAAATGTTTAGCAGCATATACTGTGGAGGAAAAACAAATGACAATATTTCTAGACTCATTTTCTGCATGACAAGCTAGAAGCAACTATTGCATTCAATCTCTTTTAGCATCATAGATCATAGCTGTTCTTTCATCTTTGTTTATCAATACAAACTGATGCCTGACTGGGCGCCAGAGTGAATGGCGACCAGTCATCACGAACTAAACAAAATAAGCTTTTGTAGAGCTCAATGGACTCAGTAAACTCAAGGATGCCCCAAGTAGAAGCAGAAAAGTTCATGTGCGTTCAGCGTTGTTGAAACAGGGCAGAGAGTCCAATCTTCTATTATTTGTCAATAGTTAATAATTTATCCTGATAGAGTAAATAGACTGTACTTAAAAAAGGGCACCCCCCAGAAATGAATTATGGATTTTTTTTGAAGAAGAAGATTGATAGTGAAAAAGTATCTTGGAAAAAAAAAGGTATTGATACTTCTGTTTTTTTTAGCACCATGTCTTATTACCCTTTCGGATTATACGTCTCACTGCTATCGATATAGTACAGCATCAATATTTCTTCCCAATACTTTAATGAGTACAGTATCAATACTTTTATTTCGTTACCAGATCCCTAGAGTAATACAAATCAAGATTCCAAATACATTAAAAGAAACGCATCCCTAGACACGTTCAAAGAATATAGAAATAGTCACAGAATACTCTGGCAGCTGTATTTGCTACATACATTCCAACAAATAGTTTCACAGATAGTCTGTCAGTCATTTTAGCTGCCATAGAAACATGCCAAATATGTGGTGAGGTGTTAGGAAAATATCAGAGTGATTTAAATTTCTGCCTTGAAAATAAGAGGAAAATTTCATGAAGCGCTAGGAAAGAAAGAAACACCAGGAGGGTCATATACATTACGCTAAACACATCCAAATAGTTTTAAATAATTGTATTACAGGTGGCTTAGTTATTTTAGCAAAGAGCTGTCGGTCACTTTAGCTGCCTCAAAAATATGTCAAATCTGTGTTGCGGTATTAGGAAAGTAATAAACATCAAGAGGTATATAGTAATTTAATTTTATGCCTCACAAAGATGAGAATAATGTTATGAAGTATTAGTAAAGTAAGACACACCAAGAGGTAAATTTACATTTAAAATGTTTTGTCACACACTACCTAAGGCTTATTTATTGAAGATAATTAATAAAGGAAAGATAGAGGGAAAAAGATGAAGGTGGTTTTGAATGCCAACAGATATCCAGAAAGAAGGAAAGACGAACGCTCAGAACAGATGAAAATGGAAGATGTCCAGTTAATACCTGTCTCAGGACAGATTCACAGGAGATGAAGAAGAAATTAAATCATTTTAATTGTTTAGTTATTTAAGGCATCAGTATTGGTAATAAAGAGAGTGAAATGAAATTTTAAAATACTTTAATTGAAGATAATTAGTTGTAACACATAAGTAAATGAATTATTTATTTGATGACAAAAAAAAAGTATTTTAGATTTCTTTTTAGCATAAACATTGATACAAAAAAACACTTACGTGAGACGGATTTTGATACCCCCTCAAAAACCCTTGCGTAATTTAAGAACGACCCCTTAAGGGGGTATTACATAAAATTCAAAATAGGCAGATATATTTATTTATAAATATTTTTTTTACTAGTAGCACGTCTAACATCATGTTAATGAACGGTTTAATTTAAGGGGTATGTAAAAACGATGAAGTCATCTGCCATACCACCCAATGATTGACTTCTTAGACTCCGAGAACACCGGTGTAGACTTTGTGGTAAGTAATACACTTGGATTTCTAGAAAGAAAAAAAGATAATTCAAAGCCAGCTCGTATTTTAACTCCCCTCCTCCAAAATCTTTATAAATTTGAGATTAGATCCTTAGACCTCTCAAACATAGCTTGATTAAAAAAAAAAATAGATCGTCAGAAAAAAAATAAAACAGGAATTTGACCTTCAATTTATATTTTATAGTGAAATTATGTATATGTATCCTCTTTAAGAATGAATGAATTAATATATACTAACCCAACCGGGATTGGACTATTCATTTCCTTCTGAGAGACAAAACCGCTAGCACTGAGACAACCGTAATAAAAAAATATTTAAAACGCCCTATATACACAATATTGGCTTTGTCTCTTTTATTCAAGTGTAAATTAAAGTTTGGACAATGGTTATCTTCTCTAGATAAGTTGTTAGAAATCTTTAAAGTTATTTAATTGTGGGGGTAGACTCTTCAGTTGCCGGATGGTCTATGATTCTTATAGCGTCACTCTTACAAAAGGCTATACTGCCGATTACGGGGAGATCGGGGTTCGAATCCCTTTCGGGTGTAATGAGGTTGGTAGTTTTACCTAAATTGTTTTCCACTCTCCCTTCATGCAGATTCGGTTACACTTCCTAGATATAGAATTAGAGTAATAAGTATATATGTTTATAATCCAAATAGATACTAAAACGCAGCGCTAAAAAATAAAATTGTCTCCAGGTGGGATTGAACCAACTAATTTTAACTCGCAGGCGAGAACACTAGCATTGAGCTAATAGTAGTTAAGAAATCTATTGCTCATATATCATTTATTTATTGCCTCTTATATGTAAGAAACGTTCCACCAATCCTTAACATATTGTAAAAATACCACAATATCTTGTCCGCTCTCTTGGCAAAGTAAGTAGAGTCTCTCTACTTGTTAGGCGAAGAGAACCCCTGGTTCGATTCCGGGTAGGGGCAGGATTTTTCTATTCTCGAACAGGGTTTTTTCCCTGTTCGTGAACTGAAAATAATGCTCTGAGGGCTGGCCCATTTTGGTCCCGCGGCACAGGTGTGGGGGAAGGGGGAGATCTAGGTATAACTGAGGCCCAAAGCTATGTGTGTTTACAAGTTGACGTCATACATCAGTAACGGTCCCATTTCATCGGCTCAGCATAGTCAACCACAAACGAACGTGTGTTGTTCAGTGTGTAAGGGGCGTTGGTCGACGTCGGATCTACCTCAGTCTGCAGCTAGTTCTTTCAAGAGTCATACGATTTGGAGCTTATTTTTAAATCGTTCTGTAGCTTTCAACCCATATTGTGATGGATGTATTCGATGAATATCAGGTTCGTAATAGAGCTATCCATTACATTTTAACACATTTATTTTGTAATTGCACTAGAATCTTGTGAATTGGAATTAATCGGGCCTGAAGCTTAGCCGAGATAGTACAGGGATACAGTACAGTTGAATGAGTTTAATCAAATTTTCGTTTATTTAACCGGAGTTAGCACATATATGATAATTATTTTTATTTACCACACATTTATTATCACTGTTTCTTACAATTACCTTTTACCTCGTCTTGTTAACAAACAAAATATATTTCAGTTGACTTAATTTTTGGTCAGTCTATTGGGGTTTACTGTAATTTGTGGTAGCTTTCAAATAATAGGAGGAGTTGTACTTCTAATTTAAAATTGTGCAGTTTTAATCATAAGTATTGATGTTCCTGTTTATTTGACTTCAATTTGGTCAAATGAGTAATCTCACAAAGGAATCTAAGCATTCATACCATTTTTGAATAGCTATATTTGAGCCCATAACTCAATAGTAGGATGATCAAATAAAACGGGCCAGTTTCATAGTCAAATTTAGTACGCCTCAAGTGCGGCGCTACACTAAGTACAAGACGACACCTACCTAAACTCTAATGGAATGGGCCAGTTTCTTATGCGAGAACGGCCCATTCCATTCGAGTTTAGGTAGGTGTCGTCTTGTATTTAGTGTAGCACCGCGTACTAAATTTAACTATAAAACTGGCCCTATTAGTTATATTGATCCGTTAATTAGATAACATGTTTTGATTTTTCTAGTTAATGGGACAACCCCTCTACGTTATTGTCAAATTTAATTTTCCAACTTTCCTATCAATTTTTTTGATCACAATGTTGAATTTCGCAAAACCCCTTCCAATCGGACGCCTATTACCTGAAAGTAACCTCCAAGCTAAATTTATAGTCTAGGTAATACGGTGATGAGTCTTTCGATAATACTTATCATTTAACACATATTGTATGTATATTGCATTATGCACCAATAACTTTGGGAGGGAAAATTCAAAGATAAATTATATCTAGGGTCACGTCAACAACAAAATGTTGAATACCATTGATTTAGAGGAGTCTTGCCTGAAGTCAGGTTGAGAACATTCCACTTCTGCCCACCAGTGAAGGGAACTATATGCTGATGATCTCTGGTTAATTAGGTTGACTGTTTTGTGTCGAGCAGATTCACAACACCTGACGGAAAAGACGTGGCTTTGAAGTGGGAGTACAACATAAGGGCTTCGTCTGCTTCACAGGTTCCAGGACACGCTGTCGCACCAAGGTATGTCCCTAAAATGTGTTACCTTGGGTTCTACGAGATAGAATGTGGGTATTTATGTTCCTATATATTTTTTATAATAATAGGTTTAGCAACGATTTAGTTTTAGGACAAAGATGAGTATTTTTGAAAGTGCAATCATATTATCGTGTAGAAAGAATGGGGGGGGGGG
>CABFVX010001673.1:54955-80124 GCA_902151425.1 Timema shepardi | reverse complement strand
GGGGGGGGGGGGGAGGGGGAGAAGACTGATACATCACACATGGAATCACCCTTACCATGAGGATGGTAGTGCTACATTAAAAGCACCCACATTAGCTTAGCAAGGGAATGGATAAGACGCATGTTGAACAGAAGATCCCTATGTTGTGTTAAGTTGGTTTTTATCCTCTTTGTCTCTGGCACAAATAGGATAATAGAACCTCGAAAATAAAGAAAAGCTATATAATTTAACAAAAAATTAATACCTGGTCAAGTGGTATAAAGCGTCAGTCCCATTGGAGGGCGGGAGAGCCATATAACATACCATTGCATTGTGCGTAAACAATCGGCGCTAATGGGGGTGCACTTCCTTTAGAATAATCCTTATTTCTGCCACATTAGTAGTCATGGTGTTAAATATGATAATTAAAAAAAACATACATTTTTTTACTCCCCTTCTCATATTTGACTATCGAGGACTTTACAGGTCATGAAGTGGTGTCCACCAGTACCAGGCGTACACGGTATTCATCAGTGTGCTGCGCACGTCCATAAACTACTCGTTTGAAGTGCGCCCAGTTGACAGGAAGCGGTAAGACAATCCGGATAAAATTTACCATTTTTAGATTTGTCGGTCTCCACCGTGGTTCGGATTCCACGTTAAACTGTAGGTCCTTCATTTCATCTCACATTCACCCTACCATTGCACATTAGCGTAAGTGCGTGTAATCCGAACGGGTAGTAAGACGCGGTGCTAATAATAATAATATATTTGTCGGGTTATATTGGGCAGCCCCCTCTACCGTTCTGACAAAACTCAGCTAAGTCTAGACATGTATGTGTAATATAATTATGATTCTTAATCAGTCTTTAATGGGCGGATCAATTTAAATTTCTAATATTATTAATCTAATAAACAATTTAATGTTCATAAGATGTCATACAATGCAAAATGATGATGGATCAATTTGTAATGCAAAGAAAAGTTAACTCAAAGGTTTCTCTTGTTATTTTAATTGTATGATAACTACTCTAACTTTATAAATATTATTCATTTCACAGTCTAATTAGGTACCCATTTAATAATATTTATAAGTTACTCTCCAATTTTTCTGGGGTGAACACACCTGTTTAAGCATTTATACTACAATTTGTTTCATTAACTGTGTAAAATGATTTTGGGTTAGCATTTTACAGTAGAGTAACATATAAATATACCTTGTGATTGCATTAATGTAATTGATGAGCCGGATACTTATTTATAATACTGTTTCATTAAAATGTATGAAATTCTAGTTTCGGACAATTATAAAATAGCTAATATTATGTTTGCTTTTAAGCTCTAAATAAATAATCGTATTATTCTTATCAGAACACTAAGCAACATAACAAAACTTTATATTTTAAAATATTGTCCATTATTCCTTTATTTCCATAATTAGTATATATTTATTGTACTGGCATACAATACTTAAACAAATATTACTGCAAAAAAAAGGCTTATTTTAGATGCATATTATTAAATTTTTCTCCAAGTAAAACAACTCTACGTTGAGGTGGAAATGCAACAATTGACACACACAAATTGTTGAGGACTAAGAATTATTTTTCTGGGTTTTTCATGTAAAAGCTCTCTCATTATAGCATTCCTAAAGATAGTCAAAGAAATGTTTACTAGTAGACATATTACTTTTTCACTCTTGAATGTTTACACCTGGTTCAACTTAGTGTTAAAATTGTTTATACATAAGCACAAGTGTTTTTTAATTAGATTTTATTTTGAACAACATAATTTATTATCAAGGGCAAGTCTAGTGTATAATTGAAACCAATCTCTTGCAATTTTAGTAAAAATCCAAGGAACAAACCTGTTATGCGGCTGGATTGAGTAAACATTAAAATTATGAGGATTAGACCACAGAAATTGTATCGTAGGTGTAAATTTGTAATTTTCAAACATATTAGCGCCGTCTTTCACAGAAGACATACTGACTTGCTCTAAATATTATTTTAAATATGCATGTTCTAATAGATTCCATTTTTTGGTGTCCAATGATTAATTTGAACTTTTTTTGCACCTCATTTATTTAGTTACCGATTTCCTTTATAAATGCTTTTTTTTTAAATTATACAATTTAAGTGTAAATTAGTGTAGGTACTAAAACTTTTAGTCTGGAATTAAAATTTTTACTTAATTGGTTACACTATTAGCTAATTACCATATTTTAAATTGTGTGTTTATTTCTCACTATACAATTTAGGCGAGATTAAAAATAATATATTGCTGTGGTAGTTTGTAAAAAAAAATATAGATTTGAATGTTTGTTCACCACTTGCTATATCATATTTAAAGTATTTATGCATTAATTAATCCCTCCTAAGTTCAGATACTAATTTTAATTGATGTGTATTAGGTTTAAAATTTTCTTTAATTGTTTTTTTTCAGATTCGCTCAGCAATGTTGGTTTTCTTTTGAAGAAGATAACTAGATTTGTCTGGAAAGTCGAAGAGAACACCTAACAGTTTAGGAATTGGAAGAAAAGAAGCAGAAGCCTATTATTATTGCATTAATATCTCTAGATTTTGAACATTATGTTGAGGGATGGATAAAATTTGAATATGACAAGCAATGTTATAATACATTAGTGTTACTCGGTAACGTTGCAACAATCCAGGGTAATTATTTAATTATGCTAGTCCAAGATGAACAACTAAATATTGTTTATTTTAGTTTACTCCTTGATACATGTGAAAATGTTTTGAATCTTGGTATTTTCATAGATCCTTTCTTAGCCATGAAGGATGATAACTGGAAACAATATTTCTAGAATAATTATTTCAAGTTAATTTCCTATGTTTTCCTTAAAAATGTGTATTTTGGACAACCATACTATTTTTTGTCAATATAATCTATAGTATCTAAAAAAAAGTTTGGGAAACGTAGGCAGAAAATCTTGGTAGATCTACAGAGACACTTGATTTAATACAACTCCGAATCAAATAGTATCTTTATGAAGGATAAGAAACACAAATATTTTGTCAACATTAAAATTTAAGTAAATAATAAATGTTACATAACACTTTGGAGCAACAGCGATATGTGGTTTATGGATGGACAGAACGTGTAAGACTTAAGCACTAAATATTTAATAGATTACCCCCAAGAATGATAAAATCATAATCTGTTTCATAAATTGACTCAAACCCTAGGATTTAAATGCATTTATTTTTAAGCTTAAGCACGAATACAATTTTGAAAACCTTTAACTTCCAATAAAAATTCCACGCAATAGTTTAATCTTACACTTTAGATGAAACTGCAAATTTTGAGAATTTACATTTGAATTATAGGTTCGAAAAAATTGGGATTGGAAAGATAATGTTCACAGATAGTTGTATATGTACCTTAAGTTAATTTCCAACGTTTAGAATTTAATAAGCTGTATATTAAAATAAGTAAAATGGAGAATATACCAATATTTTAATGGAATTATGGATATCATAAATAGGCCACATTATTTAAGTGTTAGGTTAGATACAAACTAGAATTATAAGTGTTGTTCGTATACAGTTGTTAAGCAAACCCTTTGTAATTTGTGGAAACTTATACTCTTATAACATGAAATATTATGTATAGTATCAATAAAGGTATTGTGCACATATGATTTCAATTGGATCTTTTTTCAAAGTATCATAAATTATGCCATAAAGTCTTATCTTGATTCTTGACCACCCTACCTAATTAATATCTATATTACACTTTGTACACTACATAATCCGACTTTATAGATGACCTAAGGCTGTCCTTTAATATATTTGATACTTCTTTGAACTAGGAGCATTTAGCTAGTGGCCTGTTTGGTTAATATATCTAACTCTAAGGACAGATGCTGATCCTTCTGTGTCTTTATTCTTAAGATAGTAGAATATTTGTTATTACAACAAACTAACGTAATATCTAAGAGACACCTTATTAGCACGGATAATCGCTAAAGTATAAATTTGTTACACTGGGAGAAGCAATCAAGAAAAGAATTATGTGAAAGTAAATAGGTCGTCTCTTCTAGACTGTAAGACTGTCTGGAGTCCACCTCTAGGGGGAGTTGCAGCCAATTTTGTTGTCTCTTCTGGAATGCTATATACCTATATACTTCTAATGAAGGTTGCGGCCAGTTGTATTATCTCTTCTAGAGTGCCGTGTGTGTCTATATTCTTCTGATGGAAGTTGGAGTGCTATAGTATCTATTTACCTCTAGTCCTTTATGGCGTCTCTTCTAGAGTGCCATGTAACTAGTTATTAGGTGAGTGCTTTAGATGGGATAATCAACGTATCGCCTTTCATATTCGAACTAATTACATTTAGTTCAGTTTGTAGGGAGAATGATGGAGAAGACTATTGCTCAAGCGCTTTATTTACGACAATTGTCAGTACATTGAATACTCTTATAAGGAGAAGTGTCATTAACAAATTTACGGCAAACACTTAAGTGGCGTGCTTGCTAAGTATTTAGAGTGAGGCTCTTAATTTATTCATTAAATACGTGATTTGCGGTTGCTATATTTTAGTCTCAGCTGGTTCAGTTTTGTTGCTCAGTCCTTGTGCTTTACATCGTAGAGTTGATTCTTCTCTCGGTCGCAGGCAGGATACTATCTTGATGCGGAAGTGGGAAGATCAACACAGCCTGGAAAAAAGAAAAGTTGCAGAAACTAGAGGTGGCAAATTTGATTGATTCCTGAATACAAAATAGTTTTGAAACGAGTGTGGCTGACTTTAATGTGAACTGTTTCCTCTTGTATATGTATGTATTTAATAGAGCGATTTCCTAAATACCAAAGTAACGCGCTAGTCGGGGTTAGCATCTCGGGTGGGCGGTTTCACTTCCCAATCCATTAGCGTAGGACGCGGTACTAGATAATAATATTACATTTAGGGAATTGGAAGTTTGGTTTCTTAGCGCTTCAACGTTTTTATAAACTATTTACTACTGCAACTAAATAGTGTTTTGTAAAAAAAAGTCACGTGGTGGTAGCGTTCTGTCTGGCATGTGGGCAGAAAAAATTGGAATTAAAGATGCGTCTGCATTGAGCTTGTTTATGTGTACACTATTCATTAAAATTTGATCAAAGTGTATACTTTTTTTTTAATTTCCCCTTTCCTGGACAATGAAAGAGAGAGCGCGCTAGGGTATCTTACTGCCTACACGCATTGAAATACGTGTGTTAATTATTTTGCCATTTTTGGTCCGTGCTATCAAAAATCTTATTCGTCTGAATGAGGGGTGAAGGTCGGCCCCCTCCCCATCAGAATTCTTGGCTTGCAACACCATAGAAGCCCTGATTTGTGCATTATTTTAAACCTGTAAATAAAATATTTTTTCAGGGTTATAAATAACAACTTATGTAGTTGTACAATGCAACAAATATAAAAATCATGGCTAATAATTTAACACTATACTAAACAAACCAGTCATAGTATGATAGTTTCATTACACAACGACCTTGGATATAAAAGGAACCTCCCTGCCAAATTTTAATAGCCTGTGGGTTGAGTAAGTGCTATTGGCTCAATCTATTTCTAATTTTAGATTGATATTACAGAAATAAGTGTTATTACATTATGCACCAAATTGAATAATATAATTTCTTAATCGGCAGCCTAGTGAGCAAATATTGTACTAAGCTGCGAGCTTGGATTACGGTTGTTAAATTCGCCAAAAGAGCGCACTAGCCTCTCGTTATTTGGGACGAAATGTAGAAGTAACAGTCATCGAATGGGCGAGTTGAACCCTCCCAAGACCTAAAAATTGTCAGATTAGTAGAATACCAAATGAATTATAGGATCATGTAATCATACAAAAATCTCCAGGGGAAGAGCATTCAATTTAAATCCGAAGTAAGACATCTTTAAATATGATCTAGAGGAAAGTAAAAGATAGTATTTCAACTTTCGTCTGACAGACAGGAGAGAATGGCATAGAGATTCCCCCCCCCATATCTTGCCTCTCGGCTGGGATATCTGTACTGGGTTTATGTAGTCATAATTTAGAGAAATAGTACTAGCGTTTGCGTGGAGGGTGAAAGGAGGAATCTATTTCAGTTGAAACCCCAACCTCCTTGCCGCTGCTAAGTCAGGCGATTTACGTTTTGTCTGCGTGCCCACCTATGCTGGTTACACTAAAAGAGATTGTGATGGAATCTTGTTCGTTCGGAACCAATTATACTACATTATTGGTAAGAGCAATCTAATTGTAGATGATTTAAAAAAAAGTGAGGGAAGTTGATTAATGCCTACTATATACGAGAGAGATTTAAAAATAGCAGGCCTAATAAAAGGAAGTAAAATGGCTTGTTTTTCAGCCATATAATTTATTAATCTGATAGTTATTTAAGTGCTACCTGTTCACGCCATATTACTGGCATTTGCGTGATGGAAAAAAACGAGATTATAATCCCGATATTGGCCGCCTAGTCTGGTGCGAGAAAGATGCCACTGAAGCAGCTAATTATTATTTAAAACCTACTTTGGCAAACAAATGGACTACTGAGTTACTCTCACAATCATGACAGGTAAATTGGGGTTCGAATCCCAATCGTGTGTATTGGAGGTGGCTTTTACTACATGGTTTTCCACTCTCCCTTCACTATCCACGCAAATTAGGTTACACTTCCTCTTCCTAAGCCCTACTCATCTCCAAATAAAACTAGAGTGTATATGCGTATAACCAGAACAGGTGGTGCTAAAATATTTTTTTTAAGGAAGAGTTCACGTTTTACACTCACTGGTGGTCACATAGTTCAAATAACCAGGCCTACAATGACCTTGATTAACAGGGAGGCCGCTCTTTAAATCTTGGCTGGGTACGTGGTGGGTGTAGTTTCCATAAATCTATTATATTTTGTGGCTACCTTCAGCATCTTTCACATGCAAACGCGAGTGCATTTTCTCACAACTAACCTTATAGATTAAGCCTTATGTGTAAACTTATGAGAAATAATAATATAATATCAAGCGTCTGGTCTAAGGTGTAGTCCACTTTGGGAAAATATTAGCCAGTACTATTATTATTATTCTTACTACCTGTTCGGGTTATACGCACTTATGCTAATGTGTAATGGTAGGGTGATTGTGAGATTGAAATGGAGGACCTACAGTTTAACGTAGAATCCGAACCATGGTGGAGGCCTGGCATTCCCCACATTCACAAGTTGTGATTAATACAGGGTTTGGCAATCAGATAAATCTGTGCTGGGACCGAGGATTGAACCCCGGCTGCCAGCACAGAAGTCTAACACCTTACCCCTAGACCACCAGTACTAATTTACAGTTCCGTACATCCTTTCCATGTCCCGATAAGATGAGGTGATTCTGTTGGTGAATATGAGGGTGTGAAACAAGTGGAAAAACCTAAGCCTGGTGACCTTTCAGTAAATATACCCAAGGTTCGATCCGGGACCCCTAGGCTTGTAGCCATGTTCACTAACTACTATACCACGGGGCCAGTTTTTATGACTAATAAAGAGGCACGAAAAATATATATACATGAGCTAAAATAATGTTCTATATCGGTGACCTGATGGTTTCGAGATCGATAACCTCTTCCACAAAGTATACAAAACAGTATAGTATAGACTTGATCCATTGTTCCCCGTAGGCAACAGCAGGCCATCCCACGCCTAACCGAAGGACCCCTACCCTGCCCCCGACTAATCCCAAACCCGGGACTAATTGTGGCACGTGATCCCGATCTGGTAGATCTGACTGATCCTATACTCGCCCTCATCTATCTTCAGATAATGTGGGGAGTGTAACGAATTACTTGGTACATCCCGTGTAGAGTCTGCCCGGCTGGACGATGCTAGTCTGGTTTGAAAGTCAGTCGGTCGCTTGGCGTTCTTATCAAAGGCTTTTGATTACTTACGTTTGGGGTAGAAATGGGGATTAAATAATGGGGGAGGGGGGGGGAGGAAAAGAGTGGAATCCTTTTTATCTGACAACTTTGGCTATTTTGCTAAGCGGGTTGCATATTAACTTGACACAAATAAGCACTATCACAATTGAAAAGGCTGAGGCAAAAACATTATAACCCTTTTTTTTTCTCTTAATGTGTCAGCAGTGATATAGGATAGTTTAATTCTTGACATACACGTTGTTGTTTTTGTAGTCAATCAAGAACTTGACCAAATATTATTCTATGGCTAGGCTTACATATTTCATAGAAGTTTAATTAGTGAATATATCTCATTTAAATCCATGAGGGTTACCATGTTTTTGCCTCCCCGACCTCCTCAATTACACGCCGTTATAGAAAATAGCCCGCTTCGATGGCTGCGTGGTCTAAAACTCTCGCTGGAGACTAGACTGCCGATGACGGGGAGATCAGTGCTGGAATCTCGGTTGAATGTACTGATAATACGTCTCCACTTTCCCTCCACGCAAATGTTGGTACTTGTCCCATGAATATAGCCTACCTAACCCCTAAAGCCACTACTGTTATAATTAGTACATAAGCGTATAATTAAGAATTCGTTCTAATATATAGGCCTACATCCTGGAAGGAATATTTCTGCAGTCCATTTTAATGAACATACTAAACAAATAGCCTAAGTCGTACACGGTTACAAAAATATGTTGCGACAGTAAATTACATTATGAACTTATGGTTTCTGTCTCCATATTATGTAATTAAAACTTATTGAATAGAACGTAAATATATTAACATGGGATATTCTACTGTGACTTGCAGTTACATTACAATAAGGCAACGTCCTTAAGGTGCGACAAAAGGGAGCGCGAGTAATTTTATAGTTTTGATAGCATTACATTTTTTGGGGCCAAAACAGATCAAATATTTCTCAAATAGTAACATAGAGTTTAGTTCTCTGCACATGCTAATATAAACAGATCTTGAATATCTGTCAAGGGTGTCCTAGAATTTTGTCAAAACATTTTCTCTTTATTTAAAAGGTTTTGGCAACATTCCATGACACCCTTGACAGATATTCAAGATCTGTTGATATTAGCATGTGCAGAAAACTAAACTATATGTTGCTACTGGAGAAATATTTGATTTATTATGGACATAAATTTTCAGTTCTTTAAAAAAATACCTTAGCTCCCTTCGGCCGCACCTTTAAGATGGTGGAGGGCAAGGGCGGATCCAGTTGATTGCCATAGGAGGTTCATAATTATAAATAACATAGCTACGTACAATGTTAAATTTATGTTTAAAGCCATTTAATAGCTTCCCATTCATATTTGATCTTATATATGTTTTAAACCGTGGTCATCCTCTCATATTTTTTTAAAATCATATAGTTTTTATAAATTATTTGGAGTGGCCCTCCTTCAACAATTTTTTGACAAATGGTTCACTCTAGAAACTATGAGTAGTTTTTCAACTTGATTTAAAAAAAAATTAGATTCTTTTATAAGCCTTTAAAGTGTTCCTCACCTAGAAATGTTCATGCCCCTTGAAGTAACTTTTTTTTACGATAATTAGATACCTTTAGAAGATAATCTTTGAAGTGATCTTCTACTAATAAAATTTTGAACATCGAATTCTTTCAGAAATTCCAGAAAATTAAGAATTTGGAATTGAACTCCCCAATACATTTTTGAAATTTGGATGCTCTTGAAACATAATTAGAGCCTTCCTCCCCCCCAACTTTTTCTGAAATTTAGGTGCCTCTAGTCTAGCAGTTATTTGAAGCGGTCTTTTCCGACAAATTTTGGACAATAGAAGTCATTTGAAATATGATTTAAGGCCATCATTCTGCTTCATATTCGATAATATCAGAGGATTTGAAATATATCTAGGGAGGGGGATTTTTTTTCCCCACCGAGGGGCTAATCATTTCCAGGGGGGCAGAGTCCCCCATAGTTTCACTGCTCCTGCTGTCCACACATAATCTGTATTCGCTACTCGTTATGCACTACCAATATTTGTACGTAAAAATGAATTCTTTTTCCACTTGCGTGAATCATATTAACGCACGTGCGGACGTCATATTAAACATTGAATAACGCACGTGTGGACCCGGCTTAAGAGGTGTCTGTGAGTAAAAAAAATTAAACATTATATACAATTTATCTGTGTTGTATTTTATTTATAAAATTTGAACTTTCATTTTGTTTTTGTATTAATTTTCTAACTTTCACAGGGGGATCAACTGACCCTTTGACCCCTCCCCCCAAATCCACGCATGGTGGAGGGTTGATGGTCAAGTGTAGGGAACGTGAAAGAGGTCAGTGTTTTAGTTGTTACATATCTGACATAAGCAAAGCGGCGGCATCTAACCAAGACTATTTAAATGAGAAGGAACTGGCTTGGTCAAATGTTGCTATTACAATAACAGATATTCAAGAACTTTTGATATTGCTTGGTGAATAAAATTAAACTAAACGTTCCTACTAAAGCAATGTTTTTGTTACAAAAAATATTCGCCTTAAATTGTGTTTCTTTTCATCACGTCTTTAACAAATACTTTTTGAAATAGATGCAACTAAAAATATCTAGCTATACCTAGCCCAGACGGATAGTAAGACATGATCAAATATATATATAGTTACATATATTACACTAATTCATATGCACACGAATTACAAGCAAGCTAATTATGCTATGTAATTCCCTACTTGAAATTCCAGGTCACGTTTCGGGTCCTAAGTCTAACACTGAACTGCAAAATGTGTGTTAATTGTAAATGTTTATTATTATTAGTATTCAAATTTTCTATAAAACATAATATTTTCTTAGGTTAGGAAAATTACAAAAGTTAGCTAATTTATTCTGAAATGATTATTAATTTTATTTATAAAAAAGTAAATAAATGTTCAAATAAAAACTTACCAAGCTAATCGAACTGCTATGGCCATACAAGATTGAACACTTTGAAAACCGTCATGAATGGCTCCAAATGATTACTTTATTAGAGTTGTTATCGTAGCGAAACTAAACGTACAACTGAAGTAACGTTACAGTTAAATGCCACCAGTCTGGCCTTGGACCGACTAAGAGGGTTAGGATATTTGACTTGATGTTTTTTTTGTTTTGTTTTTTTTGCAATTCAGCTGTCAGACACTTTACCTCAGTTGGTAGCTTGATTATTGTCTACTGAGTTAAGGGTTCGATTCCTGGTCTAGCCTAAAATCTAACATTGGGGAAATGTAGGTTTCCCATTTCATGATGATGAACTAACGGCCGGCGGGATGGATGATGTGTCAGTTCTAGATTTAATTAATATATAAGTCGTGTGCTGATATAATCTGTCAGTTCAGAAAGGACACTTTAAATACATCAAATAAATGAAAAAACCAGTTCTTTGGTAGATATTATTATTATTATTATTATTATTAGCACCGCGTCTTACTAGCCGTTCGGGTTATACACACTTACGCTCATGTGTAATGAATGGTAGGGTGATTGTGAGATGAAATGAAGGACCTACAGTTTAACGTGGAATCCGAACCATGGTAGATGCCCCACATTCACAAGTCGGTCGTGATTAATACACGTCTTGTCATATAAGCTTAACAGTTTATCCAAATATGCACCACTATTCAATACTATCAAAAACAAATAACAAATAAATAATGATGCATATATACATATATATATGTTTTGAAGAAAATTCTGGGAGGAGGCCAGATCCTGTGTATTAATAAAAAAAATATATAGGCCTCCATGCCAATTTTCTTACGAATGGACATAGGTATCTGACAACTAAAAAAAGTTTATAGGACAGTTTTCACTTATTAATATGCCAAGTCATATGATCCACAGCTGTAACTTTTGATATACATTATCAATACTTATAAAATAAAACTAACCATATCTTAAGATGTTGTCCATAACGACAGCAAAAAATATGTTAGTAATTTCTAAAAAGGGCTTTGAAAGTACATTTGTTAAAACATCAAGGTTTAAATAAATAAGTATTCGTAAAAAATATATATTTATAAATAACTATGGTGAGATATATATGCGATATGGCTCTCCTCAAATCTCATGATCTAGCAATTTTTTTTTAGTAAGCTCTATATTCTGAAAATAAAAACCCAAGTCATGTTGAATTGTCTTTTTACCATGAAACCAAGTTTATTCCTTAGTGCACTCCTTTATCCGCGCAGATCAACTCAGTCCCTTGTTAGTTTGTTTACTGCTACATACATTTTTATTTTCTCTTGAACAATTCCAAGAAGTAGTACTCGTAAAATTCCACCCCACTCACCTTTTCTATATATTTTTTTTTTTGCTCTTATAAAAAGAAAACCCCTTAGTTGGATGAACCACTTGATCCCTTCATAACGTAGTGATTCAAACTTATTTTCCACTACTTCTATTTCCCCGGTTAGAAGAAAAAAAAATAGAACTTTTGACCATCATTTCCTTCATTTGATACGGGATATTTTGTTTTTCTCTTCGTTTGGTTTTGATGGTTTCACATACTGTTTAGGTCAGCAGGAAAATAAAAATAAAAGAAAGCTTATATGATTCCAAAAGCTTTGAAACATTGATTAAACCGCAATGCATGGAGGAGGACTTTTACTTCCATCTAGGGGAGATAACCACGAAAGAAATGGTCTTCATAATTTTGGAGGACCTTAGAGCAAATTAAAAAAAAATTCAAACAGTTTTCAAAGATATATGATTGCTAAATGGACACCTATAGTATCTTAGCTATTTAATTCATCATGATATACGTATTAATATAATTGTCATTGTACCAAAGGACCTTAGAAAAGAGGATTCAAATGTTAGATGTCATTATTGGCGGTTACGTTCACTGACAAAAATAAAGGACCTGTCGTAAGACAGAATACTTAATAATAATAACCATTGTCAGCATAAATCTCTCTCGAATCAAAGACGGCTTCGTTATCTGATAGCTCGCGATCTTATTTGAACGCTCATAATTAGGTAGCCGGCTATTTTCCCACGTCCATCACAGACTCTTCCCATATATACGGTTACGGGACGTTTCCTGAATAGCTTATTAGAGTGTGGCGTACTAAACCAAAGGTCCCGGGCTCGATTCACGTGTCCAAGTGTTATTTTAAAGATGAAGAATAGAATACCTATTGATTACATGAATTGGTTATGGAAGCCTTACTTAAGATTAGACAGCTGATACTCATAGATGACCATCACAGGTTTTCCTAACATTTATGACACATACCTTATATCCTATAAATTTAATCTATTTCTTCAAAACCATATCCACAAAAATCTACTGGAAGCTAGGTAAGACTAGGCTATTATAGTACTGGGCTGCCCGAAATCTCAGAGGTTTTAGGTCGGCTATCCAATTATACTTAATCGTATGTGGATTTCATATGGTACTGTTGGAAAGATAATAAAGCAAGGAATATTTCATTATATGACAAACCATTTCAAATTTTGAGCATTTTTCAAGCTACAGGCCAAAATATAGAAGAGAAAAAATAAGAATATTTACCTAACTTTTTGAGATAAAAAAAAAGATATGAGAAAAATTATAGTTACAAAACTAAATATGTAGAACATATTAATTCTTTAAAAAAAAATTGAACAAGCCGTTCATGATATTATATTAAGCTTTGAAAATGGCACTCTGGTCGCCTTATTGGATGGCTATCACCTGTTTGGTTTTCCACGGAACCCACAAATCATATCCTAGAAGTTTTACCAGTTCCCCCCATTTTTATCTACAAAAGTAGCTGGCACAAGGACTATAAGTTGTGTGCTCATATAATTAATCAGTTCTGTTAATTGCACGTAAAAAGCTTTTTTTATATCTACATAGAACGCATTTGCGTGGAGGGAGAGTGGAGAAACCATTCTTGACATGACCACGTTGATATTAGAACACTATTACATGGTTGGAACTATTCACGACCAGATCTAGTAAAGCTTGACGTTAAGTCCGTGCGTTCTCACCGATGCGGTTAATCTATTACTGTTATTATGAATGAATGAACTATCGTGAACATGTTCATTAGATATCTACAAGACCTTGCAAAGATACCCCATCTGATATTCGTAGATATATCTTGATTTTTTCTCCCTTGGGACACCCTTGTAATGGCCGAGATACAACCGGAGATAGACGCTCGCGAGATATCGACGGCCATTTTGAGGAAAGGTCATGATGACGTTGGTGAGGTCATCGAGGAACGTGTATTTGAGATTAATGTTCAGATAAATCATCGAGATCTTAAAAAAAAATCAAAACACTAGAGAGAAATAATAAAAACTTTGTGATAAATAGCAAAGAAATAGTGATCGCATTATATTAGAAAATAA
Source organism: Timema shepardi (assembly GCA_902151425.1). Lineage (NCBI taxonomy): Eukaryota > Metazoa > Arthropoda > Insecta > Phasmatodea > Timematidae > Timema > Timema shepardi. Next base: position 65,861 of record CABFVX010001673.1, on the reverse strand, counting down.
AAACAAGTTTAGTGTAAAAAACCTAACATTGTTGGCCTATCTTTAGCACGATGAGTGTCGCCAGGCGTGGTTTTTTTTTCCAAAGAGGTTTAGAGCAATTACCGGGTACGTTCTAGATATTATCTATGATTCTTACGTTATTAAAGAAGGAGGCGTGTAATTTCCTTAAAGTTTTTTTATTATTATTATGAGATTGCGTGATCATGACTTATTTTGAGAATGTATTTTCTTTTTATTTTTTTTATATTGGTCTATGATTGAATTATGGGAAAATATAAAATTATATTTAATGTGTCTATAAGTTATATTAAATACAAATTGATATGAACCCACACGTAAATTAATAATAGTATGCAGATAATTTTAGTTGAACTCGTATCTGTGGTCACGAGGACATAACAGCATGTCCGTGGGGTCGGATTTGCTATGACGAGGTCAGGAAATCGGGTGGGGTGGACTGATGTCTTTTTTTCTTAAATAATTTCCTACTTTTTCTCTACAAAACATCTCAATTCCTTCTACCTTTCTAATTCATTACCAATGAGCGGATAGCCCAGATGAGTAGTGAGATATAGTTCTGTCGAGGATGTCCTAGAATTTAATAAAAAAACTTTTTATTTATATTTAAAAAGTTTCTCATCTAATGCCACGATACTCATGATAAATATTCAGCAACTGTTAATATTAACATATAAAAGAAATAATTGAACGCTTTGTTTCTACTAGAGATATATTTGATTTATTTTGGTAAAAAAATGCTGTAAAAACTGCAAAAACACTCTCCTTAACTTGTGCTCTACACACACCCATATTAAATATAACAGCTTCGGATCACATGACCTGAAGTATGAATACCCGAAAGTAAATCAAATAGCATTTCTAACTGTAAAAATTCAACTTAAACCTTTGCATGTCCTAGTGCATTTTAAATGCACTTTTGCCAATATTTCCCATACGATACTTTTTTCTAAAACAATTAAATTTACTGGGCAATGCTTATTTTTTACTTTGTCCTTTGTATATAACTGAATTAATATACAACCAAAACATAATTAATACAAAAAAGCAACATTTAATTGAAATAGCTTTATTTGGCGAATTTGTATGATTTTATTTTCCCTTATTTTTATTCTGATTTAAAGACAATGTAAATCCTTTCTTCCACTCTATGTCTCTCTCATTACTCCCCCCTTAAACTCCTTCTTCATTTGCCCCTAACGCTAAACAAAATTTACTCTTCTATTTAATTTCCCGTGGAGCTAAGTTTCCAAACAAAGTGAATTTTTCTCACACTTCAACTTTTAACTCGTCCCATAGTTCAACGTTATTAAGGTCATAACATCTTTAAAAAAAACATTTCCGGCAACATACATCAAAAGACATTCCTAGAAAGAATATAATTATTGAAGTAACAAAGGCGCTCACTTTATGCTTTTTCTTCGGACCGTTTTAAATTCTGCGAATCATATGGACAAAATGCGCGCACTCACTTCCGGTTTTTTCGGTAGTCTCGAGTGCATTAAACACTTTAATGTTACAGTTTTCACAACTATTCACTCAGTACTACAAGCTATCTTCTCAGATCTTTAAACTATTCACTCAGTACTACAAGCTATCTTCTTCAGCTCTTTAAACTATTCACTCAGTACTACAAGCTATCTTCTCAGCTCTTTAAACTATTCACTCGGTACTACAAGCTATCTTCTCAGCTCTTTAAACTATTCACTAAGTACTATAGGCCATCTACTCAGCTCTTTAAACTATCCACTAAGTACTATAGGCCATCTACTCAGATCTTTAAACTATTCACTTAGTATTACAAGCTATCTTCTCAACTCTTTAAACTATTAACTAAGTACTATAGGCCATCTACTCAGCTCTTTAAACTATTCACTCGGTACTTACAAGCGATCTTCTCAGCTCTTTAAACTATCCACTCAGTAGTATAGGCCATCTACTCAGCTCTTTAAACTATTCACTCAGTACTATAGGCCATCTACTCAGCTCTTTAAACTATCCACTAAGTACTATAGGCCATCTACTCAGCTCTTTAAACTATCCACTAAGTACTATAGGCCATCTACTCAGCTTTTTTAACAATTCACTCAGTACTACAAGCTATCTTATCAGCTCTTTAAACTATTCACTAAGTACTATAGGCCATCTACTCAGCTCTTTAAACTATTCACTCAATACTACAAGCTATCTTCTCAGTTCTTTAAACTATTCACTCAGTACTACAAGCTATCTTCTCAGCTCTTTAAACTCTTCCCTCAGTACTACAAGCGATCTTCTCAGCTCTTTAAACTATCCACTCAGTAGTATAGGCCATCTACTCAGCTCTTTAAACTATTCACTCAGTACTACAAGCTATCTTCTCAGCTCTTTAAACTATTCACTCAGTACTACAAGCTATCTTCTCAGCTCTTTAAACTATTCACTCGGTACTACAAGCTATCTTCTCATCTCTTTAAACTATCCACTCAGTAGTATAGGCCATCTACTCAGCTCTCAAAACTATCCACTCATTACTATAGGCCATCTACTCAGCTCTTTAAACTATCCACTCAGTACTATAGGTTATCTACTCAGCTCTCAAAACTATCCACTCAGTAGTATAGGCCATCTACTCGGCTCTTTAAACTATTCACTCAGTACTATACTAACTCATAAGCTATACATTCAGCTCTTAAAACTACCTACTTTATCCAGCCCTCTAAAACTATTCATAAAGCTCTTTTAGCTATTCACGACATGCTTTGGTGGCCACATAGACTAAGGCGTCACTCTCATGTTAGATTAGACTGCCGATGGCAGATAAATTGGGGTTAAAATCATGGTAGAGGATATTGAAAGGTTTAATCCAACATTGTTTTCCCATTCTCCCTTCATGAAAATGCGGATACACTTCTTCTAAATTCAACGTTACTCATCCATACACCACTAGTGTAGATATGCAGTCAGTCCGGATGGGTAGTAAGACATGTATCCTGTAAAAAAGAATCTTGCCAAACCTCTCACAGCGATTGTGAGCACCGAATTCTACTCTTTAGATTAATGTAAGATGATGTAAAATTATGTCCATTAAAAATATAATTTACTAATGTTCATAGTAACTGGTTGATTAATGACCACAGCAAGAAATATTTTGTAACACAGAAGCCAAATTAGAAAGCATATGCTAATGATAGATCGTGTAGCGAGGACATGTTGACTATAACAATTTCATCAGAATAAATGTGTTCTCATCCACACAAATAGTTTTTAAAACGTTTTAAATTTCACATCATCTTAAAACACAATCTCTGGACATAATTGTCGCCTCTAACCTTTAATTACAAGGACCGCCTAAAAGACACCGACCGAGAAAATTAGCCGGGCTATATGTTGACTATCCAAACCGTTTACAAGTAATTAATACAAGAGAAATTGGCTTCTGTGTTCGTGGGAAAATATTACAGGATTCTATAAAACATGAGTTAATTTAACCAGTATTTTATATGTCACGTGGTTAAGAAACGAATAATAGTTCTATCAATTATCATGGGTTTTTTTTACTTGTTTCATAGTTTGAAAATGATTTGATAGTTAACACGCGGCAATAAGAATCTTGATTTTTTTTACAAGTAAATAAATGTTATGGTGCACCGCACAGAATTTCTCTTAAAATATACATTTATTAAAAACCCATAAGATTTGTGAAACGAAATAATAGGTCTATACAATGTTGTAGAAAACCACACCAAAGATTATGAATGAAATAATATACACTGTTACTTAATCTATGGTATTAGGAACTAGGAACACTGTTAGATAAATATTAAGAACAGATAAATATCTTTGTCTGCATAAGAAACAAATTCATTTTCAAATAACTGGACTTAAAAGTATATAAGTTATATTCACTTATAGTTAAGAAGCTATTCATTTTATAAAAATATATTTTCAAATAAAATATTTGTATTAAATTAACCTTCAATTTCTATTTATTAATTGAACAAAGTAATTACTTTAAAACAACTAATACAAACAATTACCCATGTGAATTTGTTAGTAATATAATTATAAACATATCCAGGGAAACAAGCACATTTTTTAAACATAAAGATTTATAGTAGCTAACTTCTTTAATTGGTATTAAGTATCCTAACGTTTTTAAAATGTATCTTTAAAAAAATCTATTTCGTGCATATGGTACGAGCTTAGAGAAAAACCTGACCTTCATTTTAAGCCGGATACAACATTTTATATAATTACAGTCAAATTATATGATGTATGTTTTCCGTTTTTTAATAAATATTATCATAACATAATTAATTAATAAAATTTTTATTTGGTCGTGTGCAAGCAGCCATGTTTGGCATTGTATCAATGATGAATAGCTGTCGAGATATTGCATTTAAAGCACCTGTAAGAAGCATGTGTACGATACTGGTGTATAGTACAATCCAAAAGGTCAAGCACGCCATCAATTCATGATGCTATCAACTTTTAATTTTTGCGCTCCTCGTCCTAAGACTTTTCCAGGGTAGCCACATATTTACACTAATGTGATAGAGTTGAAGGTAAAATGTATAAGAAGTGTACCATAATTTGCGTTTAGAAAAAACCCACCCTCACTACATCTGGATGAAATTCAAACCCAGATTTTGTGATAGCAGTAAAACTAGACAAGATTAATTTGTGGTATTTAACGTGCACTTTATAATCCGATTGATCATATAAGCATGTTTCCTATAGACTAACTTAAATCTAAAACAGACACACCTTGTTTCTATGCCATTATTTGGTCATTGAAAGGGGAAACCCCAATTTAATCAATTAACCTTTTTTTTTCGACTTTGCTTGCTATCGAATCAGGAAACCTTGTCTCAGAAAGCAGACACGCTACTAACTGAGCTAATATATGCATCTCTAGAACAGATGAACCAGACTAATATCAAGTAATTGAATACTTAAGTGGTTAGAAGCAAATACAAAAATGTTTAACCAATTAAATTAACACATTACTTTTAAGGTGGAAGGAGAGGAGACGCGAGAAAAGGTTAGTGTATTTTCAGATTTTATATCAAAACATTATATTGCTCCAGTAGAAATGTAGAGTTTAATTTTCTTCACATGGTGACTTCAAAAGTTGATTAATATGTGTTTTGAGCATAGTAGCATTAAATGATAAACCTTTTATATGAAGAGAAAAAGTTTTCTTTAAATTCCTGGACAGATATTCAAGTAACACAATATAAGGAAAATTTAACTATGTTTCTGCTGGATAATCATTTGATTTATTTTTAGCAAAATAATGTTTTGATTTAATATCTGCAAAAACACATATTTTTCCCTCGTATTCTACATTCCCAACTTAATTCCACTACATGAATAACAGGTGACTTAGGGTAAATTCCGTAGTCAGTCTTAGTACACCTCAAATGCGGCACTATACTAATACAAGCCGACACCTACCTAAGCTCGAATGGATTGGGCTCTTCTCCTATGCAAAACCTGCCCATTCCATTCTGGTCTTGGTAGGTGTCTTGTGTTTAGTATAGTGTCAAACTTGAGGTGTATTAAGTCTATGAAACTGGCCCCTTCTATTCTGGTCTAGGTAGGTGCCTTGTGTTTAGTATAGTTCCGTACTTGAGGTGTATTATTATTGTTATTATCACCGCGTCTTACTACCCGTTCGGGCTATACGCACTTACGCTAATGTGTAATGGTAGGGTGATTGTGAGATGAAATGGAGGACCTACAGTTTAACGTGGAATCCGAACCACGGTGGAGGCCTGGCATTCCTCACATTCACAAGATGTCTTGTCAGAGGTGTTGAGGTGTATTAAGTATGACTATGAAACTGGCCAATTCTATTCTGGTCTGGGTAGGTGCCTTGTGTTTAGTATAGTGCCGTACTTGAAGTGTATTTAGTCTGACTATGAAACTGGCTTTCTTGCTACGTAATAAGTCTCGAACCAGATGTCTCATCGTGGTGTGGCTCTCAGCATTCTACTCTAGAAAAACGTATAAATTGAATAATTTAAAATTACTTAAATTAATTAAAATAATTATTTGTTCAGTTATTTTTAAATCCATATTTTTGAACATATAATTATTTTAAAATGAAAAACTACTTACCGGATATCAATTTCACTGTTGTCAGCTTCACAAATGCAGAACACTCTATATCGATACGTTTTCCGAGTGTTATCTTAAATTAATCTGGATTGATATCAGCTCTTAATAAACTGTGTGTTTAAAATCTGTGTATAGTTTGGATCATTTACATTTTAATTTTAATCTTAAAACGATATGTTTGTGTGTGTAGGGACAGTTTTATTAATTTTGATGAACTTTGTTGAGTTTCTACAATAAAACGCACCTGAAATATTAATATATTTAAGGCCTAAGTCATATACAGTATACTCATACATTATAAACGGCGTTTGACCCTCAAAGGTGGGCACATGGGGATGAGGCGTCAGTCTAATCTCGCCTGATTTTTCGATGTTGGGGAGGTAAATGTTCAAATCCTTATTAGGTGTTCCAAGGCGTTTTTTTAACAGCTGAAAGGTTTCCCACTCTTCACTCTTAGGCTAATTTCACATCAACCCAGTACAAAAGAGTCAAGTTCGATCCAGCCCAATCATACCAGTCAAGGGATTTCACATCGAATCATTCATTGACTCGACTAGGCTGGGACAAATAGATAGAACTATTATTTTATTCAGTAAACTGGCTTTGCACAAGATGGATGTTGATGTAGAATAAAAGTATTGGTCCATTCTTTAAAGAGACACACGTTCGGTTCTTTCAAACCAGCTGTTTCCTGATTTTACTCACTTACTATCAATGATATAGGGTGGGTCGGAAACAGCTAGACTATCAATTCTGAGGAAAGTGATGGACAACGTGCTGTGGTTTACCTCACGTCCGATGGAGCTCACCTGAGTGACATTATCTTCAAAAAGTGAAAAAGTGTGGTACGTAATTTGCTTTTTAGTGAATATTTTCTTTTCAAAGTGTTAATTTTCATGTTACCAATCGTATAACTGTTTTAACCCCACTCTCTATATTTCATTATTATCCCTAACAAAAATAATAAGCTTTTCAACATCAATTATTAAAAACTTATGAAAACCTCAACACAAACTAAACGGGAACTGTGGCGAAATAAATACAAGATGTACAAATATTGACAGAAATGCAACCGGTTGAGTCGAGACCAGTCTTGACTTGATCGGTTTTGGCGTGAAGTATTCAGTACGCAAACATTCGGTGCTCTCTCGTTTAATTTAAAACAATGTTGAACTAACCATCTGAATCTATTTTTGATTAAGCCTAAGCTGAGAGCTGATGTAAATTAAGTCACGTGGAAGTCTATGCTCTGGTTTGCTACTGAACAGACTTCAATGGTATCCTGTCACTAAATAGTCCCTATTATGTTTTGTATTAAACTTGTTTTAAAATAATATTTGAAAATGATTATATCTAAAATTATACCTTCATTTTATTTAGAAATTGTACGTTAAGCTTTGCAAGCGCCATTCGAACACTAACAAACCCCCTACTCAGGGTTGAGAGACCCCAGAGTACAGCTCTGATCACCCGCCACACTAGGTGCAGAATTCGTTGCTAGATCGCTGCTGGAAAATGACGTCACTGATATCTCGATTGCTGGCTCAGGAGTAGAGCCAATCAGAGTGCAACTTTCAGTCACGAGGCCAGGCATGACGATATTTACTGTTTACGTGCAGTCAGTGGTAGAGGTGGTTACGTAATTCCATGTGGTCTCCTACATTTTCCGTGGCTCTTCTGTGCATCAATTATTGGAAATATCGCCATCACTAATTGTCTTTGACGAATACCAATCACCCGCAAAGTATTGTAGTCCAAGAAGTAATCATCACCGTCCATGTTTGTTGACAACAGAGCTAGCTTTCTCTCGCGGCTCTCTCGTAAACTAGCGACGGCAAGCCTCGTCTGAAGCCAGAGCAGTAGCGCTATCTGCTTGACACCCAGTAGCGCTGCACGCACAGCAATCTAGCAAGCAATCTAGCAACGAAGCTGCACCGTGTGTGGTGGGCTTAAGTGACGGTTGTTGTGAGTGTTGAGTGCTTCTCGTCTATTTATGGTGTTTGCTGAGTCTGGCCTGAGTTTTGCTAGACATAAGACAGGAAATTTAAAGGCATTAAAAAAAAAAATCGCATTGACCTACTTTGATAAGGTACTGACTATTCATGGTGCATGCCTATTTAAAATATAACACTGGTTTTCCAACAATCGTGTAGGTCCTTCTTGTGGTGATATGGCCATGTTTGTTTACTTAAGGGCTCAGGTTAGGATTAACCAATAATAGAAGCGTCTGACGCGACTAGATTTATCGGGAATGGAATGTTTTGGTGTGAAACTAGCCTCGCGTAAATACAATTTAAATTACTACCATACTCATTCTTACCGCTATTAGTGTAGGTATGAAGTTATTCCGAACGGGTAATAAGACGCGAATAAATCGAAAGAAAAATTCCAGGGAGCGAACGTCTCCTAGACCTTCGGGCGGCTTCCATGAACACTTGTTCATGAGGACCTAGAATGAACTACTATCAACGGTATGTGTGTCGTCGTGAAAATAAGGGTCATCCAATTAAGCAAAAAAAAAAAAAGGGGTACAAAACAAAAATAAGATGTATATAGCTAGCTTTCCTAAGCGTTAATCCGACATTTCCGCCGTAGTTTCCGTGACACAACGTAATGAGACCGCTGCAACGGTGTATAAATATTGTGGAGCTCAATTGACTCAAACAGGTCCTAGAGGGGTGAGGGGACGGTTTGCTGAGCGAGCAGGAAGCGCCTTCCGGCTTTCAATAGCTATGTTGTAAATTAGTTTGCTAGTTTTAGGAGATTAAGGTGATAGTTATTGACATGTCCTTGCGATGTGAAGGATAATGCGTGTTCAACCCTCAAATTGTCAACTAGTCTGGGCATAGATGAGAACGACTCTGTTGTAAGGGTAGATAGAGAAATACAGCAGAAAACGTCACTCCTGTAAGGGTAGATAGAGAAGTACAGCAAATAACGTCACTCCTGGGGTAGATAGAGAAGTACAGCAGATAACGTCACTCTTGTAAGGATAGAGAAGTACAGCAAATATCGTCACTCCTGTAAGAGTAGATAGAGAAGTACAGCAGATAACGTCACTCTTGTAAGGATAGATAGAGAAGTACAGCAGAAAACGTCACTCTTTTAAGGGTAGATAAAGAAGTACAGCAGATAACGTCACTCTTGTAAGGTTAGATAGAGAAGTACAGCAGATAACGTCACTCTTGTAAGGGTAGATAGAGAAGTACAGCAAATAACGTCACTCCTGTAAGAGTAGATAGAGAAGTACAGCAGATAACGTCACTCTTGTAAGGATAGATAGAGAAGTACAGCAGATAGCGTCACTCTTGTAAGGATAGATAGAGAAGTACAGCAGATAACGTCACTCTTTTAAGGGTAGATAGAGAAGTACAGCAGATAACGTCACTCTTGTAAGGATAGATAGAGAAGTACAGCAGATAACGTCACTCTTGTAAGGATAGATAGAGAAGTACAGCAGATAACGTCACTCTTTTAAGGATAGATAGAGAAGTACAGCAGATAACATCACTCCTGTAAGGTGAATTGAGGGTTGTTCTAAATATCTGTTTTATCAATCTGGCATTTTTATTATCTCTCAGAGAATACGGCTGTATTTTCTTTACACCCATCCTTACATTCCTTAGTAGTCTGTTATTAACATCAAAAAATTACACATTGACACGGGAATTGAACCCTGGACATTTGGCTTCGTACGCCAAAAGTCCAAGGTTAAATTCCCGTGTTTAGGTGCTATTTTTTCAATTTAAATAATATGATATTTCGATGTGGCTATAAACCGTAACTAACAAATATAATAGCTAAGCTATTTAATCCATATTAGTAGTCTGACTAACCATTAATAACCATCTTTTTTTTAGCGTAGTAACAAAAATAAAAAGCCAGATAATGGTACATCCACTGCAACCAGTTTTGTATTCTTTCACTTCGCAGATATCTGTTGCTATGTTGACATTTAAAGTATGTTTACTTCACTCGTTAACATGACTTAGCACATTTATCTGGTGGATGATTACGGAACTAATTTATAATAGCTTTTCAACTGTCATAAAAAGGTTTAAAAAATCCATTAACGGATTATGGATTAATATAAGTTTCATATGAGTATTTAAGAATAATCTTACACTGTTGAATTTCACACTCAATCACGGTGAGACTAGAAGCCGTGCATAAAACTGCTAGTACAGGCCAATTATCATAGGACAACTATAAAAGTTCTTAAATCTTTTTTTTAATATTCAAACGTCATGTCGTGTGATATACAGCTGTCACTTTTTCTAGATATTATGAATACCTATAAAATTCAAATAACAATATAGTATGAGATTATAAACAGAAAATATATTTTTTTCGGCCAAAATTAATAAAGTACCCTTTCTATGAAAATTTAAACATACCTTTATCTTAACCAAAATATTTTATTTTCTGATCTATTACTTTCAAATCTTCGTGATGAAAGCATTTTTATTTTATTTTTCAAATTTTATCAGTATGATGAAATACGTAGAACTATCCAAAAATTTAAAACACTAGTGATTACTTTCGAGTTTCGACAAAGATTCTCAAAGTTCCACATAATAGATTTTTCTAGTTATATATATATATATAATTTCAAATTTTAGAAATATTTAAAGTAAAAGTTTCAAATTCATAAAACCACTATTTCTTTTTTGACAGCAATCTTTTGGGTACAGCCAAACAATTTTTTTAATTTAGTTAAAGCATTTGCTTCGATGATTATTATTTATATATATATATATATATATATATATATATATAT
>CABFVX010001673.1:26119-37503 GCA_902151425.1 Timema shepardi | reverse complement strand
GCTTTGCCACAAGACACCTTTTAAAAAATTCAGTGTCGAAATCATTACTTAGGTGTAAACTTTTGGAAGGTAATTAATGTCTGCGTTAATAATTCATTATACCTTTTGGTTCCAGGCAAGGTAGACTTAGAAGACCGTGGCCAGTATGTTCTAAGTGAAGGTAGAAGGGTGTCGAGGGGTGTAAACGGTGGGAGATGGGTGGTAGGTGGGGTTAAGGCTAGGTATGCCCTTAGGTTACCTAGACAAGCTCATAGCTTTTAGGAACAAGGACGTAACTCTTTTTTTTTAAATACTTTTAAGGGAATTTTAAAAATTTTCAAGAGCAATTTAATAGGAATTATTTAGATCAAAGTATAATTATGAATATGATTATATTTTAATTTATGTAACTTGGGGTTCTTTAAGGAAAGTAGTTTTTAAATTAAAATACTTGTGGAATTATAGTTTTAATGAATTCAGGTTTCTTACAAATTGAACGTTCATACTGAAACATTTATTAAAGTTAATTGACACAGAATTGTTATGAAATATTTACTTGTGTAATAATTTGCTGAAAGTTTTAAAAAGTCTTCTTTTTACTGAATTTAAGGTATTTAACGCGAAGGCTCTTTAAATAAAATGTCATCACTAAATGACTCATATATTGTCTTAATTGTATATGTTGCACGTGACACTACACGCCCCTATTTACTATCAAGAATGATAGTTCCATTGTGAAAGTACGTAGCAATACACACATGCAAGACATCTTGTGAATGTGGGGAATGCCAGGTCTCCACCGTGGTTCGGATTCCACGTTAAACTGTAGGTCCTCCATTTCATCTCACAATCACGCTATCATTACACATTAGCGTAAGTGCGTATAACCCGAACGGGTAGTAAGACGCGGTGCTAATAATAATAATAATAATAACACATGAGTTCAATCGTTATCTAGGATCAAAGCACTTCTTTTTTTCTGGGAGACCAATCACTTGGTAACATAAAACATTTTTTAATCAAATATTAGTGAGTAGTTAACCAATATACAGACCCGCTTCGGTGGCCGCACGGTCAAAGGCGCTACTCTCACAGTAGACTAGACTGACGATCACAGAGAGATCAAGTTGTTCGAGTCTCTGTCGGGTGTACTAATGGTGGATTTTCCAAAATAGTTTTTCCATTCTCTCTCTCTCTTCAAAAAATGTGGGGTACACTTCTTCACAATATAAACCTTTTTAATCCCTAAAACCATTAGCGTAATTAGTACATGAGCTTATAGCCCAAACGGGTAGTAAGACGTGGTGTTAAAAAAAATCATCCCGTCTAGACAGGTGTAAAAAAATGTTATTCAATATGTTTGTAGAGTAGAACTTATTTTTGATTAGTCAAATGGGCACAGAAGGGAGTATAATATAACACAGGTACAGTTTTAACCATCTCTGCCTTCCCTAGTAATAATCCAAGAGACGCCTCTGGGGTTCATACTCATGGTCAATATCCAGGTTCCGTATCATCTTGTACCAGCCGACAAGTACCACCCCCTCACGTCTCGTAGAACCAATCAATGAGTTCCTTCAATCTGTTTCACCGACGTCACGTGACAACTAATTACCATCGTAAAGATACTCAATGAAGGTATATTCCATTACCGTGTGATTGTGTTTCTTGATTTGAAAGTCTTCTTTCTTGGGAAAGATCCTACAATGTCTTGTCCTGTCGGCAATTGAAATTATTGCTGTAGCTCTTTAACACAGGGTAGCCATAAAGTCTGGAAACATATGCAAATAAACAGATTCAAAAATATAGGAAAATATACGTGTTTTTAATACATAAAAACGTAAAAATATATTTAAAAAAAAAGTAGGACCTATAACCACTTTACATGTTGTTCTTATTGTCCGGCATTCTTCGCCGTTATTTTATTTTGGTCTTTACCTATGTGTCTTCACTATAACGCAATACTTTACATTAATTTATCACAGAATTTTTTATTTTTAGCACAGCGGCTTATTACCCGTTTGAGTTATACGCCTATGTACTAGATTACGCTAATGATTTTAGAGATTTTGAAGGTTATGTTTATAACAAGTGTACCAACATTTGTGTGGAGGGAGAGTGGAAAACGGGTCTATATAACTATCCATAAGACCAAAATATAAAAATAACTCTTTTTTTTAGCACCGTGTTATATTACACATTCGGGTGATATGCATATATACTAATTAAGCTACTCTGTTAGGGATGAAGAAGGTTGAATTTAGAAGAAGTGTACAATAATTTGCGTGAAGAGATAATGATAGCTCATTTAGAAAAAAATAGCTCAGTATATAACTGACCAAGATTTGAACCCTATGGGCAGCTCAATCTATGGTGAAAGTGACGCCTTAGACCATTCGACCATTGATTGGGCTTGAGCACGTATAGCCCGGACGTGTACTTAAAGACAAGAGAAAAACCTAGCTTAATGGAAAACAGGAAAAAGTTGATGACGAATTTTACGGAAAAGAACAAACATTATCCTGACGTGGTAGGATAAGGTGAACCTCCAGAATCCACAGCTCCCCCTCCCCCAAATTCACCTAGCCATGAGTTAAACCCCTGTAGTCCTACCTGTGTGCGATCAACCCCTAAACGCTCTCACATTTTGTCTGTATGCGTGCGTGTTACATCAAGTTTTGCGTTGGATAGTGTACAACACTCGTTAATAATTGACAATAAATAGTTGCGCCGGCGTATTTTAAGTGGTGAATGCTCACTTTTTTCTATCGCCGGGGAACTCTAGTGCTTACAGGTTTGGAGGGAAGGGGGTATATATATACCTTCCTCAAGGCGTCGTCGTGTTTCGTGTTGGGAGATATTCTCTCAACTCTCGATGAAGCGGAGAGAGAGAGAAAAAGAAAAAAATTACGATCTCACGTTACCCATCGGGATCTGTTGCGCCGATTCAACACCAGTGCACACGGAGCATTTACTAGCCCATGACCTTTTTATGTGTGACCAGAGACCTTAATGTGGCATGGAAAGGGACGCGAGAAAAAAAATCAGTTTTTTCGCAGTTTTTAAGGCAAAACTTTTTTTTGTGGTCAAAATAAATAAAATATTGCTCCAGTAGAAATATAGAAATTAATTTTCATCACACTATGATATCAACAGTTGTTGAATCCCTGTCGGGGGTGTTCTAGAATTTTAATGACCACGTTTTCTATTAATTAAAAAAGTTTGTTAAATAATGTCACTATGCTCATGACAGGTATTGAAGGACTGTTGATATCAACATGTGAAGAAAATTAAACTCTAGGTTTGTAATCAAGCAATATATTTTTATTTTATTTTAGCAAACACAAAAGTTTTGCCATAAAAACTGCCAAAATTCTGGCCTTTTATCATATCCTCTTCTATCCCACCTTAAGACCATCTGGTTCGACAAACCTACTAGTGTACCAAACCTACCACTACGCCCAACATTACAAATGTTTGGTTCCATGTTGTTGCGACATTTTGTGACTTGTCATTCCTCTCTACAACGTAGGTTTTTTTTAGCACCGCATCTTACTATCCGTTTGGTTTATACGTTTATGTACTTATCACGTTAATGGTTTTTAGATATTTGTTAAGTTATATTTAGATGCATTGTAACCGTATTTTCGTGGAGGGAGAATGGAAAACCATTTTGGAAAATACCAGCCTCAGTATACCCGATTGAGACTCGAACCTCTATCTCCCCGTCATCAGCAGTCTAATCTACTGCTAGAATAGCGCGTTAGACCATGCGGCCACCGAAGCGGGTAGTTGTATTGTTATACTATCCACGGCAGTCGGATGGTGATTATAGAAAAGGATAGCTGTTCCAATGGCCGAATGGTAAACAACTATAAGGCGTAACTCTTGTGTTAAGACTGGCTTGTTGATGACGTGGAGATCTGGACCAGGTTTACAGAAGCTGGGTTTTCCAAAATTGTTTTCTACTCTTTTTCCACTCAAATTCGGGTATATTACCTCTAAAATGCTTCCTTCCTCAACTCTACTTCATAAGAGTAATTATCATATATGAATATAGTCCGAAAAGGTGGTAAAAATGAATGAATTTAAATGTTTATATATATAGTGTGGTGTAGGAAATAGGGTAGTTATAATTAAAAAAACAAAGAAATTGTAAGGTAGGATGTGGGTTAACTGTTTATCAAAGAGTTTAAGATATCAGATGTAATTAAAAAGAATTAATATGGGCCTTTAAGATAAAAGTTACATTTTTAAACAAACAGTAGAGACAAGAAACCAACAATGAAGACATTAAATATTTTGAAAGGACTCGCGAATGTTCTCTTTTTTGTATTTAACCTTCCTCACGTGGGCGTGCACGTTACCAAACACAGAAAATATAGATCAGTAACACGGATAATTGGTGTAGTCGCTCCCCAAGAGGTGTTGACAGGGAACCAGCGTCACTACTCTAAAATTCCTCACTTCAATTACTATAGAAGTCAAGATACACTAAGCTTGTTGTCTGTCAATTTAAGCTCAATTTACCCTACTTGGCGTTTTATTTCAGAAAAGTTTAAAATATACCCCAATCTTTCCGGTAATACTTACTTAATTTATAGCATTAGGAGTTTGAAAGTTCATTGCCACACTTACAAAAGTACCTATCCATATCTTGAGATAGTTTTATCCAGTCCACCTCTTTACACCCTATCCCTATCTTGCTATAGCGCTATCCAGTCCACCTTTTTACACCCTATTCATATCTTGAGCTAGTTATATCTATTCCACCTCATTACACCCTACCCATATCTTGAGCTAGTTGTATCTAGTCCACCTCCTTACACCCTACCCATATCTTGAGATAGTTGTATCTAGTCCACCTTACTACACTCCAGCTCTATCTTGCTAGTTGTATCTAGTCCACCTCACTACACCCTACCCATATCTTGAGCTAGTTGTATCTAGTCCACCTCACTACACTCCAGCCCTATCTTGAGCAAGTTGTATCCAGTCCACCTAATTACACCCTATCCCTATCTTTATCTAGTTATATCCAGTCCACCTCATTATACCCTATCTTGAGATAGTTATATCCAGTCCACCTCTTTATCCCCTATCCATATCTTGAGAGTTCTATCCAGTCCACAACTTTACACCCTATCCCTATTTTGAGCTAGTTCTATTCATTCCACCTAATTACACTCTCTTTCTTTCGGGCCCATTCTAATGTTATCCTCCAATATATGTCTAGGTCTTCCCAACGGTCTTTTCCCATTGGGTTTGGGAGTCAATACCCTGAACAAGGTTCTAGATTCTTCCATTCGCGCTGCATGTCCTGCCCACAGTAATCTAAGAGACTTGATTATTCTTACAATGTCTTGTATTGAGTAGATATTATGCAACTCATCTTTATGTAACCTCCTCCACTCCCCAGTATCTTAATCTCTTTTATCTTCCTAAGCACACTACATTTATTTTCGTCGTGTAACTTAAGAGACCACGTTCCACACCAATAGAGAACAACCGGTAAAATTATTGTTTTGTATATTCTGAGTTTTAAATTTTTTGACATCAAGAGAGATGTTAACAACTTACTAACCTAGTAATAGCATGCAATTCCCAATTGTATGTGCTCTTGCAAATTTGATGCCCATCTTGACACAATAAAGTTAGTCCGTTGGGGATCAAACACTGAGCCCCCATGTTTATTTACTTCGTAAGAGTTGTTTTTAATTCCCCTCCTTTATACATATAATTTAACAAAATATTAATCATGGCCTTTAAATTGGATGCTTAAAGACATATGAATATAATCAAGCTGCATTTTATTTTAAACTTAAAAATACTCACAGAATTACGTATCATACGCTATCGACTAATATTTTTCGTGAAATGGTTCTCAAAAATATTTTATTATTATTAAAACTATAAAACCAATTACTTTCTCATAGGAAAATCAGCCATGTAATCGTTTTTACCAACTTGGAGTAACGAAGTCGACAAACTAGGGTGTTGAACTAACCATAAGTTGAACCACGATTTTTTTTTCTTTTTTTTTGTCGGGTGTTCTTTGACAAGATTTTTTAAAAAAGAAGCTAAATCCTATGCGTGCACCTATAGATAATGGAACATCTTCTTGGTCATCATAACAATAATAATGATCTTCGGGAATAACAAGGCGGTCGCACCGTTTAATTAGGTTTAATATGATCTAAGCTCCCGCCTCCAAGGCAATGAAAAGGTACACATATATACATCGTATCGAACCAATTCATCTGCATGTTTTATTTTAATATACTTTTAAAAATAGAGGGGGTGGAGGGGTAAAGACTTATATACCTTATCTTGTGACTTACGACGTTCTTAAAGCGCAGTTCGTGAACTGATTTTTGTAAAGCTTGAGCTAAGTAAGGTTTGATGAAACGTGTTCCCTGAAGAAAGAGAAACGCCGATTTTTAAGGTGGAGCAAGAAATCCTGACGTTA
Source organism: Timema shepardi (assembly GCA_902151425.1). Classification (NCBI taxonomy): domain Eukaryota; kingdom Metazoa; phylum Arthropoda; class Insecta; order Phasmatodea; family Timematidae; genus Timema; species Timema shepardi. The sequence continues at coordinate 31,055 of CABFVX010001673.1, read as the reverse complement.
TCTTAATAATTGGTTAATTTACTGACTCTAGAAGGAGAGGTTTTATTCTATACAGTGTGAAACGGAAGGGAAAGTTTGGTAATATTTCAGTTCCTTCATATCACATTTATGTCAAACCAACAGCTTCTCTTTTAATACTGGCACCCACATCTGTGGTTATATATTCTAAGACGTCAGGTTCGTAATTGATAGGGTTGTCGCTGATGAGGAGATAAAATTTCGAATCTCGTTTTGCTTCATCAATTTGTAATTTCCTACATGTGAGCTATTACTGTGGTTTTTCTATCTATCCCCACGCTAATAAGGGGCATATATTAAAAATAGCTTTCCTTATCCATAAAAATTATACTAAACAGCCTTCCTCATCCCTAGTAATTGGACTAAACAACCTTTCTGATCCTTAATACCTACCATAAACCACCTTCTTCATCTCTATCACTTAGACTAAACAACAAATTTTCATATCTCTGGGTCTTAAGGCTAAGGTGTCTTGACTTTTTTCGTGGTAGGCACTGTACAAATATAAAAATATGGCATGATGGGGTTTTCTTAGTAAAAAAAATTTCTGAAGTAGTTATTTGCAATAAAATATCAAATTCGACACTATAAAAATAGTTGATATAAAAATTATGACGAATGTAGTTTTTAAAAAAAATAAAAAAAACCTTACTTTAATAGCTTCTTGGAGTAATAGTTAAATTTAAAATCTGACCACTCTGATTAATAGTAAGAACTGTAAAATTAAAATATTTATACGACCCTTAACAATAAAACATCTTAAATAGTTATCGAACGGGTAGTAAGACGCGGTGTTTAAAAAAAATCTTCAATAGTTATTCGCATGTCAATAAACTAACTCCAAGCTCATTTTAAACAATATAAAAATAAAAGATAGAAACATTATGACGAATGGAAGGATATTGAATGAAAATTAAACAACTCGTTAAGTCATTCCTTTCATAGCCTCTCGTGCGTACCTCATCTATTAGACTTCGTTTGGAGCTCTTTTTTGTTTTAAACACTTTTGTAATTGACTTCGAGGGTGGGCTAGTGCCATTTCGGGTGGCACCGCTTTTTAAACTGTGTCTTAGAAAACTACATGACCATAAAATATCCAACAAATGAATTAAAGAAAACGAAACATTAGCTCTCGCTTCACTCCTATAAAGAATAATAATTAATAATAATTATTTAGAATTTAAATGTCAGAAGACCAATAAAACATTATATTCTATAATTCATTTGATGGGAGGCTATGTCAAAATATTTACTGAGAGTTTAAGTTTATTTTTATGGGCACACCTTAATCTTAGAAATTGGCATACAAACAAATCTACGGAGTTGTTTTCATCGTTTCATTTATAAAATGGGTTTTGATAACTATACAGGGTGACTGCCATGAGACTCCTCTCTATTGAACTCTATTTGCTTAAAATGTTGTAGTCTGTATCCTGTACTATTCATGAGTCATGGATTGTTTCCGACACAAGTAGTTCTATTGGTATGAACTATGGGTACGATCTACATATTTAGAAGAATACCTTGTTTAAAACTATACAATGGAACATAGGTTTAGAAAATACAAAGATAGCTTTTTTGGTTAACACTGAAAACATTTAACTATATTGTGTTACCGATATTGATAATAGATTTCAAATGATAACTACAAATCATATTATTTTATATATAACTGTCAATACATTATTGTGATGATACCACTAAATATTTTCCATTTATTTTAAATTAATAATCAAAATGTAACATCTTGATAATAGGTAGTTTAGTAAATATTCGAGTAATAAATTTGGTCAAAGTAAGTCTAAATTTCTAATAGCAGCATCGGTTGGTACGCGGTAAAAGATCTAAGTTAAATCTCGTCTAGTCTGATTTTACATAAACGACAAGGCCGGCGTTCGAGTCTGGGCCTGATGTTATGATTTAAAAAAAAAATTATTTCACTCTTATTTTCCATGTGAATGTAGGTACATTTCCATTAAAACTTATCTTTACCATCTCTATTCTATTAGAGTAAATAGCAGATAACCTGTAGGCTAGAAATGTAGCTATTATTTGGCTCAATGTATCTCGATGTTCGTATGGGACGCACGCAATCAAAACTTAACTTTCTTTATGACATAAAAAATATCAATTATCTTTTTAAATACACAAAAATGTATATTTCAATAGAATATATATTCTACAATAGAATGCCACTACAAGTAAACCCCGTTATAATCGAACCCTCAGGACCTTCGACTGAGAGTTATAAGGTGATAATCACAATTACTCAACTGGTGGATAAGTTTTAAAAAGGCTGGATAGCTACACCTGTTCTACGTTAAACGTAGTGGCGGTAGCTTACATGTATCAAAGGTTACCAGATAAACTTTCATATAGCCTTACACTAAACCAGAAGGGGAGNGGGTTGAATTTTTCTTTCCGAGGTCACATGGACAACTGTTAGGTCTCTAGCAGGCTGCATATCACAAAAATCTAAATTTACTGATTAATTTATTTTATTTTTACACAAAAATACATTTATTAGTCATATAACTAAAGTAAACAACAGGGGGCACCTAAAATATAATTGCAAATTTCACAAAAAAACACTTTATATAAAAACTTTATCCATGGTACCAAAAGTTGTCTTGATAGCTAGATATACTCGTATATATACTATTTGGTATGCACGTGTCATTTGGCGTTAATCTTACAAAAAATGTGATTTTCTTTTACTAAAGTTGCAACTACCATGTTTCATCCTACGGATAAAATAAAATGGGGTATATAGTTTTGATTCTCAAAAAATTGCCAACAATATAAGCAATCAATGTATTTTTCATAAAAATAATAAGCTACAAATTATATTTTAAAGGAACATAAATCTATAAATCTTGCTCATTTAAAATACTTTGGGGGAATAACCTTCGGCATAGCAACAAAGACTTTGACTTATTATCACTAATCGCTTTTACAAATGAATTAAACTATCAATTAAATATTTAATAATATTTAATATTAGGAACGCTAAGCCTAAGCACTTGTTTTTCTAAATCCTTTCCCCCCCAACAGTTTTAGCCATACAGATGTCATCGCCTTCCCGGTTTAAAGGCCAGTCTACAACCAACATACCCGCTTGTCGGACTCGCAACTACTCAATCGCAAATGCACTCGTAATTACGCTTTTATTAAATACAAAATAGACTGTCTACAATGAAAAGTCATAAAACGTAATTTCAACCAATAGGAACAAACAATAACAATGACTATAAAAGTCAAATTCATATTAATGTTTTCAAATAAGAAATACATATTTAAAAAATATTTAATTGGTTAAATACACATGATTTTAATTTAAAATCCTGTATTCATTACTATACACTTCCAAGCGTTTTTGTCATAGACCAAATAACTTCAAATTATTTGATTTTAATAGTCCATCCATATTTGTTTTTTGATTGGCTGAATGCAAGCCAACGCAACTACATATCCGCAAGAGATGGACAATGTTCATCTCCTCCCGACAAGCGGGTCCGACAGTTCCGACATACGATTGTATTTGCGTAAGCTATTGTGGACAGACAAAATTACGTTATTTCGTAGTTGCGAGTTTGGTTGTAGACTGGCCATTACCCGACTCTGTTCCGTTGAAATAAATATGGTGTGCCGAAAATACCGGCTAATACCAAACTAAAACACATCTCAAAACAAAGATAAATGATTGTTTAATGTAAGAGTAAATACCTTCTAGACTTTAATTTATTTTCTGAAGATCTACGGAAACAGAATATTCCTCAAACACTGTAGTGAAAAACACCAAAAAGTAATTTTTGCTCCAAGAAAACACAAATATAACAGTTTTCCTGTGATTTTTGCTCCATACTGAACATGTACGTCAACTCGGTTAGTACAACTCATAACGAGAAGATAGCAGCACATCCTAGAAGAAAACTACAAATACGCCATTTTATCTGACTACCCCGTTTAAGAAAACCTTCCCCTACACATGTAACATTACAAACGAGCCTGCTCATTTGTTCATATGTTCCAAAATCTACACTAATTATATATTTAGGCCGTTGTTTGAATACAGCTGCACTAAACCATATGATCTACAAGAGTTAATGTGACCTGGTGGTTTAGGGGTAAGGTGTCAGACTTTTGTGCTGGCGACCGGGGTTCAATCCTCGGTCCCGGCACAGATTTATCTGATTGCCAAACCCTTCCTTCACCTCTGACAAGACGTGTATTAATCACAACTTGTGAATGTGGGGAATGCCAGGCCTCCACCATCAAGGCCGTAGCCAGCATACAATTTCAGGGGGGGCTTGGTGAGCACATCCCCCAATTGCTGGAAGATAAAAAAAACATTATAAATGACAAACGGTTCTAGAAGCTCTCTGAATTGTTTTTTTTATGATAAAATAACCCCTTAGCTGCCGAAGGGTAGGAAATTTTCTAAATATTAAACACTTTTTGAAGCTCTGTGAGGTTTTTTATGGTAAAATAACCCCCAAAATGCCGAATGCTAGGAAAATTTCTAAATATTTAACACCTCTAGAAGCTCTTTGAAGTGCTTTTTTTTATAGTAACACAGCCGCCTAATTTGTATTTGTATTTTAATTTTTATATCGTTTGAACCATAAATAAAGCTATATATATTTTGTTCATAAAATTTCGCGGGGGTTTTGAATCCCCAAACACTCCCCCCCCTGGCTACGGCCTTGTCCACCATGGTTCGAATCCCACGTTAAACTGTAGGTCCTCCATTTCATCTCATTTCATCTCACAATCACCCTACCATTACACATTAGCGTAAATGCGTATAACCCGAACAGGTAGTAAGACGCGGTGCTAATAATAATAATAATAATAATAATAATAATAATAATATATTATCAAATATTTCGGTTAATAGACCATGAACTGACCTATT